>WAAB01015793.1:0-58343 GCA_013389865.1 Piaya cayana
CTCGTTGCAGACAATGGAATTACAAGTAGGGATATGGGTATTTCAACAATATACTTCACAGCCTCTCAATATAGTTTCTGACTCACTATATGTTGTGGGCACAGTTTGTAGAAAAGAATTATCCATGATAAGAGAAGTTAAATATAAGGTGTTGCATGCTTTACTGTTGCAATTGCTGTACCTGTTGGAGCAACGAGAGCATAAGTATTTTATTACTCATATACTTAGCCATCAGCCTAATTTTGGCCTGCCTATCGGGAATAATAGTGCCAATCGCCTTGTTGCCGCAGTTTGGTATGATCCCCGAACAAATCTCTTTTTGCAAGCCAAAGCCTCGCACAATTTTTTTCACCAAAATGCTAAGGTATTTAAATGTCAATTTAATATTCCTATGTCTGATGCACAAGGTATAATTAACTCTTGTCCAGACTGCAAAAAACAGGGTATGGGCTTAGGATTTGGAGTAAACCCTAGGGGACTTCAAGCCTATAATTATGGCAAATGGTCGTGGCCCATATTGCAGAGTTTGGGTGATTGAAGTATGTACATATTTCTGTGGATATGTTTTCTATGGCTTTATGGGCCACAGCGCAGACCAGGGAATCTGCGAAACACATGATTAAACACATGTATGCGGCTATAATGGCATTAGGAATACCTCAAACAATAAAAACAGATGATAGACCAGCTTATGTTTCTCAAAAATTGAAACATTTTTGTGTCCAATGGGGAATGATGCCATCATATAGGCATCCCATATTCCCCAACAGATCAAGCAGTCACTGAGCGCTCTCATGCAACCCTGAAGTCACTTTTGCAAAAACAAAAAGGGGTTGAAAACAAAAAGTGGGTGATGTATTGCCCCCTAGTGAACGACGTGCAAAAGCGACTTATGTGTCGAATTTTTTGCATTTAACCCGAACTAGGAGTAGTCCTCCTATTGTAATTCATCATCTTTCGTTGGAGTCAGGATTGAATGACCAAGACCAGCAAGATATCAAGGTACAATACAAAGACTGGGACTCAGGTGAATGGAAAGGACCTGTTGAACTAAAAATGACGGGGAGAGGTTATGCTTGTGTCTTAACAGATACTGGACCTCGATGGGTACCACAAAAGTGGATCAAATCCTGGAAAGAATGGAAGACAACGGAGCAAGAGGACCTCACACTGGAAGAACCCGTGGGGGTCTTTTGACAGAAAAGGAAATTTGGAATAACGGTTCTGAAAAGGCTCTCCCACCGGGATATTTTCTAATCTGTGGTGACAGAGCATGGGGCGGAATACCCAGCAAACCAGTTGGTGGACCTTGTTATTGGGAAAAGTTAATGTTGTTTACACCAAGTATTGTTTATCTTGTTTGCCATTATTGTAGTTTTAAGTGTTCTGATGCTTTTAGTGGTGCTTGGGTCACTCAAAAAGCNAATTCTTCACAATGAGAACTGTGAAGCACTGGAAGAGGTTGCCCAGGGAAGTCATCAATGTTCCCTCTCTGGAAGTGTTCAAGGCCAGGTTGGATGAGGCCTTGAGCAGCCTGATCTAGTGGGAGGTGTCCCTACATATGGCAGGGGGGTTGGAACTGGGTGACCATTAAGGTCCCTTCCAACCTAAACCATTATATTATTCTATGAGTCTATGATACGTTAAAAGAAAATATTTCACTTTGACTATATACTGAGGCTAAGGCAACTAGGCACTCATATACCTACTTTGAAATTGTGCAAATATCTCCCTATTTTGATCTCTATGATCTTTAATACACTTTTTGTAGCTAGGAAAGAAATGTAGTAGTGGTTTTTTGATATTGCTGAAGAAAATACAGTTAATCTTAAATTAAAATGTCTGTCATTTTATAGTATAAAACATTATACCTGTGTCATCAGATGCCTTATTTGCCCATCTAAACAATCTAGATATTTATATCTCTAAAAATAAATTGCATCCATACCATTATGCTATGTTATTGGCTTTCTTGTATATTATAGGCTTGGAAACAGCATAACACATATGTGTTCTCTGTGAACCTATTCAAATGATAATTCTGTGAATCCATCACTTTTAAAAAAAAGTTTGTTAAAATTAAAAGATCATGTTTTGACTCCTTAGGAAAACACTGAAGTGTTTATATGACTATATTTTGATATTGGCAAAAACTAATTTGTAAAGTATATGCAAGAACTGCAGAAGTGTCTGTGTGTCATTAGATTTTGTCATTGCCTAGGGCTACAACAGTTGTTTGACACTTTTTACTGGTATAATAAAAAATCTTCTGGAAAAGTTCCTGTGCTGCATGCTTTGGAGTTAAGAACTGCCAAGAATGTGTTCTGGCATGAGTATCATGATGCATCTGTGTATCACATGGATGATTGAGGAGCAGCTGTAAGAGCACATGCTGGCTGAAAAAGTCCCATTACAGTAAGAATATATTATTTTCCCTCCTACTCAGAAATACAGTGGGTTAACATCCAGTATCTTGGATTGGTTTGTTGTGTTTCTGTGTTTTAGTTTCTGGAAAGTTAACCTGCTCTATTTAAACAGATGATGCGTAAACTGTCATGAAGACATCTGTCTTTCTTTTTCTGAAAGGTGATCTATTTGCTGGCTTATACTATGTCTAGGAAAAGAGTTAACTATGTGACTATTTGCTCCAAAGTGCTCCATTTGAGGGCTCATGGAACGTGAGTAGCACACAGGATAAGATCCTCTTGTACTTTAGGAATATTCACAAGCATTCAGACAACTTATGTATCTGTTTACAAATGTTAAAGGAATGCAGTAGGGAGTATTTAAAACTAAACAATGTGTTTGCATTATATACATGCTACACAAGTCACCTTGCAGTGAAAAATAAATCTCTTTTTTCACCTGTCAGAGAGAGTTGGTGGATCAGATTTTGCTTTGGAGTGCTCAAGTTGATTTATGTGTTGCTAGCATGGTAGCAGGTAGTAGTTACTTACACAAAAGATGTCTCTGAAATCTCTCTGTGTTCCTAAGACTTTGTTTCCTTATTAGGAATAGTAGTTGTTTATTGCTTCTGAAAATTTGGAGAGATATAATTCTCATGTGCACATGCATTTCAGTCACTGGAGTGCAGAAAATATTGTTTTTCCTAATCTCTCCTCTGTCACATTGGTTGTACAATTCCTTCTTTTTAGATTTGTACTGGACTTTCCTTTTTCATTTTCTACTTTTAATTTACTCAGTATTTGACCTGTCACAATTTCTATTTTATGAATTTTATTTTTCTGCAATATGTAATTCTGAAAGTAAAACAGTGCCACAATTGTTGGGACCACAGTCCTTGCAGTTGTATCAGATTTTTAGTTTATAAGACACAGCAAAGGACTTCCTTTGCCCAGAAGTGATTTAGATGCTGAGAAGAATAGTCACACTCAGCTTGCCCATCCTTTTTGTCATCTTGGGAAGGTTATCCAATCAATTTGTGGGTATCTTGAACCAAGCAGCAATGTGTAGAAAGGAAAATACTTCAGTTGTGTATCAGGATTTCTATAAATCTGTACTCCCTTGTCTTGGATTAGAAATTATTATCATAAACCCAGCCAAATATTTTATTTTTTTGAAATAGGGAAATTATTGCTGTATATAAGACTTAAAAGTCAAGAGGTTCACTGAGACATGTCTTTTTTCATAGGCTTTAAACATTTTACAAAATTGCCAGTGGCAGAAAATTTGCAGTTTTGTGTGTCAAACTTTCACCTAGATTGATACATGTTAGCTGTAAGTAGAAATTATATGTTAAGGGGAGGTAAATTTAGCTAGGAATAATACAGAAAGAACAAAGCAAGAGGGCTCACCTGCAACTTGTACGCTAAAAAGGATGAGAAGAAGGAGCTATTCTTTTGATCTTTAACTGCTGAGAGACAATAAGCTATAACCAGATGAGGTTCATCTCCTATAACTCCTCAGTCCATTTCCTCGTTAGGCAGAATCCTTGCTGGGCTTAGACACTACAGGTTTATTCTTGCAGGGCTACAAGACCTAAAACTTTTATGAGTTCTGGAGAAAGAGTGTGGCATTCCCTGCTTGCAGTTATCAGCTCTTCTGGTTTCTGCAGCTTCTCCTTTGACCTGAGTATTCCCATTGGACCCTCTGTCCAGCAACAGAAGTGCCCTGCCCTCGGGGCTAGCACTGCCCCAAAGACAGCAGTATTAAAAATTCTTAAGTCAGCTCATGCAGTTGTTCAGGAGCCTACCAGTCTCTCCTGGGGGAATAATACTTGGTTGACGAGCTCTTTAAAGATCCAATACTTTGCTGGCTGTCAGGTCACTTGAAAAACTAGCTTTATCATGATATACAGTGTTAAGGAGTATGTTTCTATTTTTTATTTTTTTTAAAAACCCCAACCCATGGATCTGCAAAAATCAAACAATGTACTACGAAGAGACAAAACAGTTAAAAGCAGAATGCACATAGTGAAACAGTGACCTTTGTCTGTTCTACCAACTCAGGTAGTTTTTATAGCTGATTAATTACCACCTTTAAGAGTTCTGCCAGCATCACGTGGTCGGAACTGGGTAAACTACTTTCTTGCTTGTTCATCTTCTTTTAACCCATCTTTTCTTTTCTTTGACAGCACACCAGGACCCCACATGGCAATACAGGGATAAGGTAATTTCATTCATCCATATTAGTCTCTTGATTAACATTTCTATTTCATTCCTTAATTAGTGTGCTTTGTTATTTAGCATACTTTCTGCTCTAACAGCCTTCTAAATGTTCATTAAAATTACACATGCTATGAGAAACATTATATATGTTGCCACTGCATTAGAATCATAGAATCATAGAATCGCCATGTTAGAAGAGACCCACCAGATCATAGAGCCCAACCATTCCTATCAAAATGTTATCAGTTATTTATGATGGTACTGTCTTGTTTAAATCCCTATTTATTATTATATCTATTCCTGCCCTTAATATTCTTTTTCCAGTCTCTGAAGAGTAAGTGAATAGAGTTGGACAGATTTTAAATCTCATCATGTGCTGCCTTGAATTATCAGATTTCCTTACTGAAATGAAGCTTCAGGTCAGGTGTTGAAGTGGGTCCTCTCTCCAAAGCATATACAATCCAAGTAGTTGCAGCAGCGCAGTGCATTCAGTAACAGAGGAAGGGATGATTCATAATGATTTTTTTCTGTGTTGTATAAATATGAACCGTGATAAAACTGGATAATGTTAGCAATAGATGCTAGGATTTTTTTTCCCGTTATAGATGGTTAATTCCAGATTCCTTTCTCCAATAGTATCCATATGCATATATACTAAAATGCAGTGTTTCTGATCTGACTAAACAAGTCTGACAAACACTGACATTTTATTTTATGACAATCTAACCATTTCTATAACTAAGCCTCTGAACAAAACTGGAGCTTTCTTTGAATCTAATAGTCAGAGATCTTTCATATGACTCAATATCTGTATTATGCTGCATATAGCCGCTTCTTACAGCTACACTGCCTGTGAAGACAGTTTACACCATTCTTAGTATATTCATGGGCAATCTGATGGGATTAGAAGGGGAATAAACTCATATCTCAAAGATTCAAGCAGCATCTTGTACTCCTTAGACCTAATTGTGCATTTCATGACACTGATTAGCTTTCAAAAATATTTATCTATTGCCACTGAGAGTATTAATAAGAAGTTATAACTTTTGACAAAAATTTTAACAAAAGAAGATATCTTAAAATGAGAAAAGATTCTGTCTCAGGAATAAACTAAGGTGGAAAAAATGCTGCACCCTGAAATAATAAAAAGAGTTACAGGATATCTTGGAAAGGTGAAAGCAGGAAAAGATTTTGCTCGAGGGTGTTCAGATATGAAATGGAATATTTTTGAAAATGCAGAAATTTTCATTAAGCTTAACCTTGGAGGGAAAAGAATAAAAGACTGGCTGGGAGAGAGGACAGTTGGGATCATCTGGTTTTAAAATATTTGCATGTTGATGTTATTGGTGAAGGGAATAGATATTCAGCACACTGTGCTGACTTCTACTCAGCCAGATTTACTCCTAAATCATATAACTACCTCTTGATGCACCCTCCATCTTTTCACAGCATAAACAACAGCTGAGCAATTTCAGTTCCAACTGTATGTTTCTTAGCTGCTTTTTTTAAGTACTTCAATAATTTTCTGGGTAACATTTTTTTAAAAAACTAACTTCACATGCAATATTATATACATAGGTCTACTTACTGTGTATTGAAAATATGATTTGGTAGGAAGATGATACCGTACATGGAAACAGGAGTCTTATAAATAAAGCGCTTGTAAGGAGACTCAAACATCTACAGACAAACTTCTAGGTCTTCTTTATAAAGTGAATGCTTATTTTTCTTAGAAAATGATGATGATGATAGTGTTATGAATTTCAGTTTCAGATTTGTCCTGATAACAAATCTGTAAAGGACAAAAATGTGTGTAATAAACTCTCTTTTATTTACCTGATAACTGAGATAATTGAAGACATTGAGCTAAAGCAAGACAGGGAGTCAAGTATAGACAATGTATTTTAACCTAGGGTCACTTTATAACCAATTTTCCTAAAGCAAAAATTTGCATCCAGCAAGCAGTAGTAAAAACATTATCTTGCACTTCTTGTACATGGGTATAACATTTCTAGCACAGAAAATTGTGGTACAATGGAATATTCTTTATTTCACTGTGAGCTACTTTCTGTAGAACTTTGGCTCATTCTATGTGTTTGTGGAGATGATATGTATAAAACTTCCAGTGATGTGCTGCTGTTAACTGAGTAAAAAGCTTTAGGAAAGGTTGCAATTAGAAACAGCACACTTTTCCTGAAGGATAGGCTTTCTGCCACTGGGAGAGAGGTAACTGATGACTGAAGAAAAGAAGCATCCTCTCCTTCCTACTGGGCCTTACCCATATACTGAATGTGTGGTAATGCTAAGTAATGGAGGGAAGGCTGGGAAGACAATGCTCAAGCACTTCCAGCTGGGGCCTATGAAACATCTTCCCAGCTTTGAAGGAACTGAGCACTAGATAGCAGGAAGGCATCAGTGAGACTTGCCACAAGGTAGGGAGGACAGAATTGCTCATAAGTCCCTGTGAGAAATGTTTCTTCCATAAAAATTGCATTCCTCTGCATTCTCTTATTACCATGTGAGATTTCTGATTTTTCTGTAGCAGGAAAGACCAAAGTAGCCTCAAACTAATTGTATAAGGGATGACTGAGTGCCAACATGCCTGTAGTCTCTGTTTACATTGTTCTTTTTCACCCCTTCCCTTCACTATTGTGAGCTAAATGGTAGAAATGGAGAATATTTTTGACACTACCTAGTGTAAATGATGAGCTCTGCTCTGTCAGCACAGAAGAAGGCTGCATATCCCATTTTTTTTTTCTTCACTAATTTGAGTTACTGAGTATGTATTTGTGTTGGAAGCTACGAATTATACAGAAAACTAATTGTGTGGTGCCACATTTTACATAAGTAATCAAACTATGAAAAAGTTACATTGTTGATAGCATTCTTATTAGCATAACTCTTATGCAGCAGCAGTTTTTGTTGATTCTTACTGTCTTAAGCTATTACAGAGAATATTTCAAGTTTTTTTTGGAAAAATATTTCTCATGTTGTTCTATATGTGAATTTTATCATCCCAATTACTGCTGACAAATGATCAAATATAAAGAAGATACACAGTTCATAAAAAAGAATGAAAATAGTCTTTCTATGTCATCTGTAATATTTAGCTTGTTTTACTTTTAAAAATGTGAATGCAACCTCCAAGAAATGCTATAATGTTTATCTGATGTTGTTTTAGGACTATTAAAATTAATCCTGAATCAAGTCACTGTAGAATACATGGAAATTACAATGTCAGTATCTAACCAGATGTATTGGTTTTAAGACATGGCTTGGTATTTTCTAGAAAAAACTCTCAGCACTGTCATATTACTGAAGAGTCACTGTGGTTATGTTACTTTAAATTTGCATCATCTGCAATTGGGAAGAGAATTTTATGCCACCTCTGGCAAAGTATACTGTTTTATAAAAGTATTTTCTCTGTAGAACATAGCCATCTGTGAGCTGCATAGTAATGCAAACATATTTAAACAAAATAATCAGATCCTTAAAGGAGATTCCTTCCTAGGGAACAGAAGGGGCATTAATTTGGCTTCTCCATTTTATGTGGAGTCACTGGGACATTTGGGGTAATTTAATATTTAAGTCTGATGCAAAATTCTGTTGTGACACTGTGTTTCTTTCCCATTCGTAAAAGTATAGTTATATTTGTTTTCACTCACTTGTGATCTAGTTATCTCTATGACTTACTTATAAGATTTCCAAGGCTGCCCCTCATTTTGTGTTTATAAAACAATGAGGACAACTGAACCCCAAAGATACTTGGGATCTCTCGCTGCAACATTTCCTTCCTCTATGACTCTTTACTGTATCCCTTCTCTGACACCTTTGTATGTGTTTTCTTTTCCTCATAAAAATTCTTATCAAAAGGATAAAGAAAAATGAATATGAGAAAAATTGAGTAGCAAATTCCATATATAGGAACATGGAAAAATAATTTGCTCTTTTTAATATTCATAGTATGAACAGGAATAAGATTAAAGAGAATGCCTAATAAATGATTTTTAAAGCATTTTTTCCCCATTTTGCCTGAAGTAGCTATATGCTTGTAATGGATGAAGACTTTTTACTTTCCTTTGGTGTATCTTAATTAAAGTATGTTCTCACCATATAATTCTATGCCTGTTGGTATCAGCCCAATAGCAGGTATATTGAAATATTTATTCTTTTTTACAGTGAAAGCCTCAGCTCTAAAGGAGCAGCACATCAACTCCAATTTAGAGATGATGATGTGGTTTGACACTGAGTGAATTATTGCTATCAGTTATAATGTTTTTATGAGAACATTGGATACAGCATTCTGTTATGTCTACCACAGAGCTCATATTACTCTGCTTTTTGGCATGAGGAATACTTTTTATTTTGTTCTTTTTTCTGCTTTGCATTATTAGTGAACATAAAAGGAAGAAATAAATGTGGAAAGCAGAAAATGTCCCTTTGTGACTCAGAAATCTTATAGTGCTCTCCATTGTAGGAGAGCACTGCTAAAGTGCTAAAGTAACCCATACACTTAGCTGCATACTGGAGAAAGGAAAGGGCATTCTTACACCTTCCTGTATATATTGCTGAACTCCTCTTTGTGTTGATATTTGTGTGTATTTTTCTAATGAAATTGTGTGAGGCAAGTAGCTGTAATTCTGCATATCATTTGAATCTACTTTTTTTTTCTAGAAGGCAATGTATAAAACCAAAGGTTTAATTGATCTTTAACAGATCACAGGCAGAATATTTCCTCTTGAACTTGCTATGTCTAGAACTTCTTGAGGATTTTTTTCCTAATAGAAAGTTGTTGCATCTGAACCAAAGTGTCCTATGAAAATTTATGAGTGATATTAATACACTCAAAAGACCTTTAGTGTAAATACTCCACTAGTCGTCATTTATTACCAGTTAGCTTTAAATAATAAAAAACTTGTGTTGATTAAATAAGTAAAACCCTACATTTTGGGAATTTATTTTTGTAGTAAAATTGAGTGTCCTTTCATAAAAACTTGAATGAGATTTTCTTAAGAACATCAAAATGTACCATTACTTTTATGGGACATAATATTCTGTTACTATCAAAGATATCTCAAAATTCTTATGTGCAAATATCAGATAAGAAAGTGTTATAAAATAACAGGTTTTAATCTTGTCATATAATTTGTTTTTATCTCATGTAGGGTTTTCTGTCCACCTGACAACAAAAGAAATTTTAAAATTTCTACTTTATGCAGCCTATTTTAGACTGACTCAAAAGTCTATGCAAAAGATGTACATGTTTAATTATTTAGCTTGCAGAAAAAATAGCTAGACCCTTTATAAATACCACTGCTATCCTATAGCATAAAGATTCATAAATTTGAGATCACTTTAAACACTTACTAGGTTTACATTTTAAAGATTAATTTAATTTGATTGCAATTTGACAATTTCTGACCCATGCAATTGATATTCTCACTTAGTAATGGAGAAAAGTAAGATTTTTTTCTATGTGCACATGTATACACATAAAACCCAATGTAGTTAATACCTATCTAGGAGAAACTCCTTTGGTATATGGCATCTGCCAATAACCTGTGTGGTGCCAGCTGCTATTTTTCTTTATGAAATCAGATTTGAGACACACTGCTTTCACAGTTCTGTGCATCAGAGGAAATTATGAACCTCCAGATATTCATTGTGATTTTTGCATAAAGATGAAGCATATTAAGGTTAATGTACTTGAAGCAAAGATGCATTCATTAGTTTGTGTTTAACATAATGCTTTTTAAAAATTGTATCTAATTATTGCCCTTGTGTAGCAGAAATACCTCTGAGGCAACGTGTGGCAGCTGTTCAAGAAACATATCTGTCTATTCTTCTTTGAGAACATGCTAATTGTTCTTTGGGACTTTAATATGAAATTACTTCTGACTTTTTACTTCATTTTTAACTCTACAGATGTTATGCCCATTTACAATAAAGGCAGGAGGGAAGATCTGGCTAAATTTTCTTTCTCTTCCTTTTCTGCAGCTCAGATTTCTCAGTAAATAGGTAGGATTTTTTTTTCTGAATTTGTTTTATTTGTCTGATAGATATCTGGAAAGTTTGACATTTTCTGGCATACTTAGATTTGGAGTATTTTGTGGTTCACTTCCTCTCCTTACACTCACGTGTTTCTTTTCGTGCTCTTGGAACTATGCAGATGCTAAGATATTTAAAGAGGTCTGATTCAGAGCTTTAAAATAAGACACGAGTTTAATATAACTAAAGGTAAGTTAATACACAAATTAGCATAGCATTACGCTGCTAGCTCCAACAAGAACAGCAACTTTTTCAACTTAGATATGCTCCTTCATTCAGCTCTGCTTATCTCTATGTTTCTTCTTGCTTGGTTTACTAGATATAGTCTCAGACATTTCCAATTCATTCCATGTTATGAATTTAATTTCTCAAACCCTGTAAGGTTTTGACTCCATCCCGTTTCCCCCTTGCTAGTGCTCTGCAGTTTTCTCTCAATAATCCTGTGTAATCTTAGCTGATATACTCTATATGGCTTTTATTTCTCTTTGTAAGCCATAAATAGAACTACTAGGTTTAAAGTGACTGAAAAAAACAAAAGAGAAGTTGCATACAATTTTCAAACTTATCTTTGATAATGTAGCATTTCTGTATATTTTTTACATTCATAAACAACATGAGTGTGGATTGGTCATTTGAGTTGCATACAAAGATAAGCATAAAAGTCTTCATTCAGTCCTTATTAGCTAAAAATATTTACCCATATTTGACTTAGAGTAAACACACTGTTAACCACTAGTATTTCTAGAATCCATATCTCAATACTAAATTTAATTGCTACGAAGCAGATATTCTTGTTAAAATATGTGGGGCTGAATCAGAGACTGTTGATATCATTGCAAAGCAGCAGTTTTTCTGTTTGTTTGTTCTTTCCATGCTTGTGGTGAATTCAGCATCCCATGCTGTTTTGTGAAAAAATAAACAAGTGATAATTACCCTGGACAGTTCACAGTGTCTTCTGAATTTTCCAAAGGAGTTTTCAACTTTATTTACAGATGATTTTGCCTTGCACAGCTTATGAACATGAAGACTATTGAGGCAAAAAGATCTGCTTACACAGAAACCAAGTTTTAATAAGATGCTTTACAGGAGAGCCCAATGCACAGATCCCATTACAAGATAGAAGCAATAGTTGGTTTTGTAAGTGCAAATTCTGTGAGCCAGTAAATATGCAGATAAAACAGCTCAAAGTGATTTCAGCATGTGTACAAAGTTAGTAAGCTGCTTATGATCAAATTTCACAAACTACTGCATAAATTCCTTACCTCTTTTTTCATGTCAACCAAAAGAAGAGCTAGTTTTTGACTCTAAATATAGAGGAAGAAGAAACCTGTGAATTATGGACTTAATTAGAGCACACTTTTATTCATTTAGTTCAGCTGTGAGCCGCCTGGCTTGATCACACTTCCCTGCACAATGCAGAATCTTGTTCCCTCTTCAGTTCTTTCACCTGGTGAACGTTACCCTTGAACTCCTCTGTCCTGGTTTTAGCCTGCTGCTACATATCTACCCTTTTCTTTCTAGAAGATGAAATAGATTGCGATAAGGAGATGGTTTTTATATTTTTCTGGGAGTCCAGAATGCCTCAGCTATTTTGAATTATTCTTTTCTTTACATTAATTTCTCATTCCATGCAGCAAGGAAGACCTTTAAATTGCAACCACTGGAGCCTTTCCTTTTTTTTCTGTCAAGTCCTAAAGTGCAGATCTAAAGGATACCTATTGGAAGATCTGTGTAAGCTGAGAACTTAAATGATCTGTGTTCATTCAGGGCTGACTAGAGTATTTAGGAATGGATAACTTGTACATCATTGTCACCATGACAGAAACAGCTGAGCTGCCAATTTTAGGTTAGCAAGGTTTGGGTTTCTTCGACCACTGGGCTTCAAAACCTGGACTTTAGATACCTAATTCCCTCTTTAGAAGAGAAAAAGCTTGTGTGCATGAATTACTTATGCTGTGTATCAATCAAGTGGTTGAAACATTAGGGTTTTTTTGTGGAAGAAGGTGGCTTCTTGTTCTGCTTTATGGGATTTAAAAATGGTATTTCTGTGTCCTTGGAGAGTATCCTAACTACTAGGCTTTGTAGCATGGCATGAAGATGCAAAGGAAGGGATAATGCCCTCTCAATCTTCTGGAGAAGTTTAGCTCTTTTGAGGAAAACATTATGAGAGGACTGGTGCCTAGAAGGAAATATGATTTAGACACTGCTCTCATGAATGTTTCTGTGGTTTCGTCCAATAACTATCAATAAGCATTAATTCTCAGAAAAGTTATCTGTACAGCAACGTGAAAAGCTTGCTCCTAGACTTGTTCCCAGATTTTGCAAAGTTCCCTTCTAGAGTCTGAGAACAGATGATGTATAAGACAGAATATTTCTATCCCCTCCTTTATTTTTAAATAGACAACTAAATATCCAAATAGAATAATAGAAGCATAGAATAGTTTGGTTTGGAAGGAATATTAACGATCATCGAATTTCAAGCCCCCTGCCATGGGCAGGGACACCTTCCACCACACCAGGCTGCCCAAGGCCCCATCCAACCTGGCCTTGAACACTTCCAGGGATGGAGCATCCACAACTTCCCTGGGCAATCTGTTCCATTGCCTCACCTCTCTCACAGTGAAGAAATTCCTCCTTATGTCTAGTCTAAATCTCCCTCTCTCCAGTTTATAGCCATTGCCGCTAGCCCTATCACTACAAGCCTTTGTAAAATGTCTCTCCTCAGCTTTCTTGTAGGCTGCTTCATGTACTAGAATGTATGTGAGGAGACCTTGTAGCCTTCTCTTCTCCAGGCTGAACAACGTCAACTCTTTCAGTCTGTCCTCATACGGGAGGTGCTCCAGCCCCTTGATCATCTTTGTAATCTTCCTCTGGACCTGTTCCAAAAGTTCCATTTCCTTCTTGTGCTGACAGTTCCAGAACTGGACACTATACTCCTTTTTGCCATGTGCCTAGTCACTGGGGTTCCCTAGAGGTGGTTTAAATCTCCTGCTGATGCTCCCAGGAATGTTGCCACCAAGTCAGCCACCCTCACAAGAACTGCTGCTTCTGGGATTTGGGAATCACCTGCCCCTGCTCCCTGCCAGGGGTTGTCTTACTCCAAAGTCTACCTGTCCTTCTCAATCTAGCACTCAGTTGTAGAACTTACCATCCCTGCCTCTGATCCACAATCTGCGATCTGTTCTGACTGAGCATTGTTGCTTTTCTTTGTAGCTTTAAATGAGAAAATTAAAATTACAAAAAATGTTATCCAGAAATAATTTGTTAAAACCAGTCTTGAAAACTGCAACTTTTCTGGATAGTTAAGCCAAGCTTCTATCATGCCTAATTAACTTAATAGAGGATTGAGGCTAGATTTGGACAGTCTTTGTTGCTACATTTCTGAAAAATCGAAACTTCAGCTAAAACAGCTTTGATCAGATGATCAGTCAAGAAAAATTATTTTATCACACAGCTCTAAATTGTCCTTTTGATTTAATTTTGTAGTATGTGTTAAGCTTTCTTGCCAAAGACGGGAAAGATCTTGAGTACTTGCTTTTGTCTTTAGACAACTGCATAGTGGATGCAATTATTACAGGACCACTTTCACAAAAGACTACATGAACAGAAGCAAAAACTTTGAGAATCCAATAGGCAAGTTTTTGAGATCCCAATATGGTTTGTGTATGTGTGTGCATGTATGAATACACATGCATTCATGCTTTTTAAAAATGTAAGCTAGAATTTGAAGATAACCTGGAAATTTGTATTAACTTTTTAAAAATTCTGTAATGAAAGTCTGTGATATGTGCATATAGAGGTTACTTGTTGGGTAACCTAAAATAATGGTCTAGTGCAACTACTAAACCTGGACAAAAAATTAAAGATAGTAACAGAGCTCTGCAACTACTCTGTAGATGCTACTTATTAAAGTTAGAGAAACATTTTTCTTGCTCACTTTTTGGAGTAAGTCACTTCAAGATGTGAAATGATGTTAAGACTTTGACAAATTTAGGGTTGTCTTTGAGGTATGTGAAAGCTGCTTATGATTCAACTGGCTAGGTTTATGATGATCTTGGAGAAAGTTGTTCAATCTTTTTTTTCTTATTTGTATTACCCTCTTGGTAATGGATTATGCATACAAAATGTACTGGTACTGCAATAATAAATAGATCAACTGCAAGAACATCCTTTGCTTGAAGTATCTTTAAAACTGTGAACGTGAAGGTGAATGATGGATTGAATAGACTACTTCAAATGACAGATATATAGTGTCTGAATATGAAAAAGCACAAGTGCATGAGAGCACATTAAAACCATATGTAGTGCTGGTTGCTCTCAGTGATAAAACAGTTTACTGTTGTCTTTGCTGTCAACAAAATATGTCAGTTTTGGATCTGATGCACTTTCTTATTTATTGGTGTCTGTATACAGCATAGCATTTTGCAGAGCTTAAAGCTTTAAAAGTAGATCCCAAAATTAATGTTTGGCTTTATTAAAAAGAAATGTTCCTTCAGTTACTTTTTTCCCCTAGAGCAGTTGCAGTCTTTATTTAATATGTACCTCTTTTAGTTGTTTGTGAAATGTATAGTACTTATGATTTATTCTAACTTTAGTTTACTTACAGCTGGAGGACTGAATAGTTTCATTAACTATAATTCCCCTATGGAGATGGAATTTAATATTTTATGGAAAACAATAGGATTATGTTTGTGTAAGGTTCAAAAAAGCAAAGACTTAGGTCTCTGGCTCCTGTTTTTTGGATAAAGACTGGGCTGATTTTTGTGTATCTGCTTTTTGACCTGGATTGGGGATCTGCTTAACTTTGTATAAACCATAAATCTGCCAGTGAAGCTTAGCCTTTCCTCATAGTACCTTCATGTAACTTTCTACTCTTCTGTTTGTATTTTGGTTTTAATATCCTTTCTCTCCTTTCCCTCCTTTCCCCTTTCTCTTCCCTTTCCCCTTTCTCTTCCCTTCCCCTTCCCCTTTC
Organism: Piaya cayana; assembly: GCA_013389865.1. Classification (NCBI taxonomy): domain Eukaryota; kingdom Metazoa; phylum Chordata; class Aves; order Cuculiformes; family Coccyzidae; genus Piaya; species Piaya cayana. The sequence goes on from WAAB01015793.1 coordinate 15,649, forward strand.
CCTTTTCCATATTGAAACACAATCTATATTCTTCAGTTTGTATGCTTCTCCACTGCATCCTACCCCTTTCCCATGCTCTGCCTTTGATGTTCATGGTTTTGTCAGATGTAGTTCAGACTTTGAATTCTGTAAGCAACAAGATGGAATGGGTAGGCTTGTTCTTGAATTGATAGCTTTTACCTCCTACAAATGTCTAGGTGATGTAAACTGAGAAAGACCTAAAAAGCTTGCTTTGAGACCCTTGCAAAAAAAGACAGTGTTTTGAAATATTACTGTCTCCAGTAGTAATAACACAAGATTTATGTAAGGTTTCTGATACATAAGATGGCAACATTAGTTGTGAAAGGTGAAAGACCAGTCAAGTGCTCTCTTGTAACCATTGACAGCAGTCAAGCAATTAAAGACCTTTCAAGCAGCAATTCATAATATTAATAAGCATAGCTTTAAAAGAGAACATTTGTATTTGTAATTAGCTGAATTTATGATGATGATAATCATGAATATTATGCTTAGCAAATGTCTGTGAATGTTTCAGCTAAATAACTTGGGTGAACAATGTTCTCTCTGTGGATCACATGCATGACTCTTGACCTGAAAACTCTGCAAATAAAACAATGCACCACCTTTGGCTAATAAGGGGAGGGAAAAAATAAAACAAGTAATTTTTACTTCCCTGGGATGGATATAAAGAGGATCTTTGTCTAGTTATGTGTCAAAAACAGAAGTGAAGAGTTATCCCATGAACTCTGATACCTTAGAGGCACAAGACTTGTCTTATTGGCTCCTCTACACAAAGTCCTCCTTCAAGCCTTAAGCCTTCTTCCCTCAACGGATACCTATAGACTTCCCAATAAGATCAACTTTCTTCTCAATACTGAAGAACCTCTTACAGATAAATTAAATAAAGAATTGAAGACCATTATTTCTTGGAGCTGTGACTGGAAACTATCTTTGCTAACACCTCATTTATGCCTGCAACAAGTGAGTATCCTTTAAATAAAAGTGAATGATAGTGAATTGGAAAACTATCATACATTACTCACTCATCTACTTGCAAGACTTCTATTCAGGGATATTTAACCATGCTGGTATTATTTTGTAGTTATATAAATCACAGTGCCACAATTCCAGAGAGATATCAATACAGTAACTGAAGAAGTTCTATTTTTCATTTATTTATTTTATTTTGGTTTTTTGCATTCTTGACATTATTCATATTAACATTGATAGAAAAGGCTTTATAATGATTAACACATTTCTTTGAATAGGAAAAGAACAATGTTGTTTTATTTCCTGTTATCTGACAGGAAGATGAGAAAATAGTTACACAAATAACATCTTGATAATTAAAGCAAAGCTGTCTTTCACAGAGCAAATGAGTTATTTCTGCAGAAAGAAGTTACTTCTTACTGCTGGAGTCTTTGAAGTATATCTCTAATTTACAAGAGCATTTGAAAAGCTTTGAGTTTAATAGTGGGACTTGCTTGATTCAGTAGGGATCAAAACCTGTCAAGATAGACAGCTTGGTATATCTTCGTAATGTATAAAAATAATTCATTTGAACTAAAGATTCCTATTGTGAGACATATTACTGTCAGCATCTTAAAAAAAAAAAAGAAAACATCTTACAAGGAGAGCTGCAGGTTTTGATTGGATTGTTGCATGCTCCATTTTAATAACCTAGTCTAATTTGCTCGGGGATATTTTTCCTTTTTCTTTTTTCTCTTCTCTCCATTTATTCAAAAGGTCTACCAGTTTTTCTTATTTATTAATATTTCAGTGTTTTTATTTGGAAGAAGACAGAAACAATTGTAAAGCCATCTACTATAGACATCATTGAAAGTGAATACAAATAAATTTTTTATTTCCTAAAGCTTATAAGTCCTTCAGTTGGTGCCAGAAAACCTTTTTCTTCCAAAGTATTATAAACTCAGTAACTTTTTGACCCTCTGAATTTCTTTTCACTGACCAATGATCCATAATGAAGGTTGGAAGATTTTATTTACTGTCTTTTACTGGAATTCTTTATTTTGTGGATGGCTGCAGGCTCTGTCTTTTCTTGATACCAGAATTGAGCCACTTTACCTTTTCTTGCCACTGATGGGCATACTATCTCTTTCAGGTCTGCTGTTATATCTTTGTCCACAGCTTTTCAGGAGGATTTCTTCATTCTTGTTCCTTACATTCATCATTTCCCATTAATGGATATTTAGGAAAATCTTGGTAGTACATGTAACAATCTTTCTAATGTGGGAACTGATTTCAGTTTGACAAACTATAAACTTTGAGATGTTTGAAGACAATAACCTAACTAATCATGTTTTGAGTGTAGTGAAAAGCTGTGAATATACTTTATTTACTCTTTACCCTGTTCTGCTGGAACAAAAAAGAACCAAACTTCACTACATCATGCTGGAAATAGTCCTACTTATTACCATCACTCTAGTTGTGTTTATCTTTCTAGTTTGCTTTTTTTTTCAGATGAAAACTGTAGCTGTTATTCTTGAAACACTCTTAGAGTGCTTTCCTTAGTTCCAGCTGGTAAACTTTGTGAAATTATAGTGCTAATAGCAAATACTGGCTTTCTTTAGTGCATGAATGATTGACCCTGTTAATATCTTTCCTTGTTTTTAGACATAAGATAATTTTTGTAGGATTTATAAATGCTACTTTATTCTTTATACTCAATATACAGACATGTCATCTGTATTCTTAGTCTGTGATGAAAAACAGCTATTGGGAAAATTTTTGCAGCGTGGAAATCTGCTTCTGATTATGAATTTTTTATAGACAAAAATAAATGAGCAAGTAATGTGCTTTTTTAAAACTCCTAATGCTATATGATATTTTTCATATGCTCACAGTATAAAATATACCAAGAAGAATAAAATAGGATTTCATCTTGCATTAAGTTTGTAGTGACTTACTCAAACAAAACCCAGATTAAATTATGTTGATCACATCAGGCCAGGTTATGGAGTATGGGGAGAAGATATTACTTTCATATTCAGTGAGAATATTGTAGTGAGAGAAAACAAACATTGCGAGTTTTTTATTCTGTTCCAGAGGTATTAAAGATTAAACCTAGTTGATTTTTGAGACTTGTTTTTTTCCCTTCTCACCTAAACAAAGGACTTTTTCATGCTAGTGTTATTTAAGCAGTATTTACTGACAAATACTTTATGTAATTTTGTAACTGGATCATACTCTTCCAAGGATAAGGTCATAATCTGAAGCCTGCTGATCATGGTGAACAAAGAACAGTATTAAACATCATCCCTATATGTACAATTAAAATATTTGAATTAATTGAGAAGAGCAGACATCTCTGTGTGGTTTCACCAATGACACTAAGTTTTTCTGATTATTAGTGTCCCTATGTGCAAATGAATATAAAGATCAATTAAGCAATAAATGCAGAAGTGTAGAGTGCCTTCCATGAAAGCTTAGCAGTTTAGTAATTATTCTTTTCAGCACTGTGCAGATCATACACTCACTTCATGAGTGGGCATCATTGGCTTAGCACCACAAAGCTGTGCTGGGAGACGGTTCTGGATAGTAAGTGATGAGAATAAGAGAAGTGAAACTAGCTTGGTATGTGAAGGTATGAAGAATGCAATTAACTTGGTTGACTCAGATTTTGTCTGTAAATTCCTTTTGTGTTGGGGCCAACATCTCTGTTTTATGCTGGTGGAAGGAGCAACCCTAGCACCACTGTTTATATCAAAGAAGCCCCAGCTCCACTGTTTCCCAGTACACCAGGCTTTTCTTCTATCCTCTAGAAAATTATTAAGTAGTCCTAATTATACAACTAGTATTTCATAGTAGTGCTTAACTGAACAGGTAATTTTACCTTTTTGAAGACAAATATTTTATTCATGTCTTTGAATTACACTTTCAAACATAAGTAGTGCTTGCCTTAAGTTGGTATTTGTACTCAGATATCTGCAAGTTTTTAAAGAAATATTTGCAAGATAAAAGGATTTTATTTATCTTCAGTTAGGCTTTTCTTCCCGTGTAACATCTGTCAGTAGATTGTCATAGCAACAAGAATGATGCTGTTCAAATTTAATTTCTGAACCATACAGAAATGCATATGAATACAAAAATTAGTATTTTAAAAATCCCACTCCTTTCTCTCCAAGAGGACTTTTACTTTGCAAAACAAATGAGTTCTCTGTTTCAGATCTCTCCCTAAATAACATCGTGTTTTATAAAGAAAAATAAAACCTGAAGACACTTGTTACTGAAAAATTTACCCATAAAATAATCACCTATACTTTCTTAAGTTTCTCAGGAAAAATAGGTCTTTCTTTGGGAGGTTGTTAAAATAACATTTTACATTGAACATGCAGGATTAGTTTAATAGAGGCAAAACTTGATTTTCAAAGAAAAGTTTGCTTTATTAAAACTATCAAATGTTTTGAAGACAGAACAAGACAAAAAGCATGTTTTTAGCAAATGTTTTGATCCTAATAACTTTGTCCTCTTTTAAGAGTAAAGCTTAATGCCTCCATTCTATTAACCGGAAAACATGCTGTGCTAGAAACAATTATTTTTCTGGAAGTCATTATAATTTTAAAGGAAGCATCTTTTTTTCTCTTTCACTTTAGGGGTGAAAAATACAGCATGATGTATTGTCACATATCAAACAATTCTGAGTATATGAGAAAAATGAACATGTAGGGAAAATATGCTTTATTTAAATTCCCTGGATTTGGTAAGAGTATGAAAGCAAAATCTGTTTTTTTTGAGCTTGTCAGCAGTTTTAGCAAGGATTTTATCTGAAAGTTCAAGTAAATTATACACTGGGAACCAGTAACCCCTTCTTTTTATTATTTACTGTATTACCCTCTTCTAATCTCTGTTGTGCAGCCAAAGCTTTATCTTCTCCTCTCCTTCATACAATTAGTTTCTACTGCCTGTATTCAGCTGGTACATTCAAGGTAAACTTCATAGTTTATCCTTTTGCTTTCTTCCTTTAATGCAAAATACAGCCTGTGACAGTGACAAATGTTTGGTGGGTCTGTTCACTGGCCAAAGAATATATTGACATCAGACTCTTCAAGGAGTCACCAGCTGTGCTTCTCACAGTTCTGCTGCAAGGAACCCAGATTTCAAGGGATTCATAGGAAAGGGAGTCTTGCAGTCTTGCACACTGGCATGAGGATTCTTTTTCCTTATACTGGCTCCTGTGTTGTTACCACCACTGAGATGAGGAGTAGTACAACAGGCCATTGCAAGACAGAATTGTTTACATTTAAGAGAAACAGGTTTGTTTTTTTTAAACTTTGTACTTGCATAGCTTTCATGTGGATGATTACATTTGTGTAGTATTATGGCCATGATTATAAGGTTTGATGTTGACTTTGATTTCCCTTGTCACCATGTACTCACTATCCTCTTGACTGTGAAGTTCATAACCATACAGCACAAATAGTGTTTTCATGTGTGTTTGTGTAGGGCAGTGACAAATAATAGATACTTAGGGGAATTGTGAAGAAAAATGATATTTATTGAATGACCTTACTGTTAGTATCTCATCTCAATGCTCTTTCTGGCAGTTAGTGAATGAGGAATTTCTTTAGTTGATGGTAGAAAGCAAGCTATGGTGTATAATAAAATCCTACATACCTATATGCATGAAGCTGTGGATCCTCCAGATTTCTTGTATTTTTCACATTTCCTGTCCTGTGGACATGTGTTTTGTAAGTTAGTTATTTATTGTGTGGGAAAGAGCACTGTTTCCGCTTAGTTTAAAGCAAAGACAAGCTGGGTCCTGTTTCTATCTCTGTGTACTTTCTGTGTGGCCTTTGTAAATCACTGTCGATATTAGACACAAAATAGTACTTAAATGACTTAATAGCAGACATCATAGTGTTTGACTTTCTGGCTTCCTTGTGTCAGATAATATAAAGTCCTTGCACTTTCAGGACATGATCATTCTTCAATCCAGTGAAACAAATAAACAAAAATTCTATAAGAGGTGTCTCCAGCTGTCTAGGGAGGAATTTTAAATTCAGAAATGTGAATGTTCTGGCAGTAGAATATTTCCTGTTTCCAGACTGAAGGGTTTTGCAAATCCAGCTCTATTAATACGTTCCAGGTTCTTGGATTTTCTTCCTTATTTAAAATTCCAAATTCTAAAAGCTTGAATGAGCCTTAAATTCCTGGTTTCTGATCACCAGCATACTACAAAATGTTTGAAGCACACAGTATCCTTTTATATGCAGGTATAATATTTATATAGAACACCCAAGTCAACTGTAGTTTTAATTGAGATCCTTTGAAGACTTCAATAGTCCACAAAAATGTTTATTTCCTCTTGTCCTCTACAGCTGGAAGTGGTCTTACAACTTAGTACAAGTTGAGTGTAAAATGAACAGTCTGTGGAATGAACTTTGTATGTTTGACTGAGTCTTGCTTTTATTATTCAAAAACTATGGGGGTCCTGTTCCTTGGAATCCTTCAGTTACTCTGCTCAGAAATCACTCAAACCATCCAGCCAAACAAATTCTGTATGCAGGGAGGTTTGTACCTCTGTCCTTTCTTTGTCAGCACTCAAATTGTCTTCACCTGTTCCTTTCTTTTTTTCTTTTTTTTCACCAATCTTTGTGCTCCAGATTTTTGTACCTAATGAAACCTCTCCATTGAGTTGGTTCTGTTCAGACCCACCATGCAGTGTATAACTTTGAGAGCTTACTTTGTTTTCTGTAGCTGCACTGATTACCAAAAATGGTTCCATCACACCCTCTCTTGCATCTGCAGGACTGTTCTTACAGGTTTTGAGAATTTTTTTGCTTCCAGTTCTGGCTTACTGGCAGCCATTTGTACTTTATAACATAGAAATAAATCATATCAGGAAACAAAAGAGTTTATGAAGCCTGGACAGCAATATCTTAGGTATGTAGATCTTTCAAGAGCAGAGCAGATCTGTCTGTAAATGTCAGGCTTTAGCTGCTGCCAGAAGTTTTTTTCCTAAACATGTCCAGCAGGGAAAAAAAAGAATTAGGAATGAGTCTTTCATGGACAAATATCCCTCCGCTGTTCGCAGATTGCAGTTGCTTATGAAAGAGGTGATTTTTTTTTTACTTCTCAGTGTCTAGGGCTGATGGGAATGTCACCACCAAAACTATGAGTATAGGAGAGTGAGAAGAATGGAAAGAATCCTTTGATGAAGATGGGCTGTGACAAGTTCAGCCATCTATGAGTAGAGAGAGATGATGAAATGATTTATTTTTCATTCTCAGTAAAGTGTTCTGATCTTTTCCTCAGACTCTAAGTTGTTATGTTATTCAGAGCCTTTTTCCTTCTTCTTCCTCATCTGCCCTGTGCTCTTCTGACATGACAGCTTTGTTTCAGGGTCTTCTACTTACTAAATGAGTACAATACAAAATGATCAATGTGTAAGGTAGGGATGTAGGGATGAGGCACTTCCTGGGACAATCGTGCAATTTCCTTGCACAATTCTAGGATTCTATTAGGAAAACCTGGAAAGTAAATGTAGACCAGAAATCTATAATGCTGCTTTGATGCGATTAATTTTGTAATGGTTAACTCCACGTCCTCAATTCTTTCTTATTAATCCCAGTTGTTTCACAAAGAAATGAAACAACAAACAAATAAAAAACCCTCAAACCAAAAGAACTTTTGCAAAATAACTTTCCATCTCATAATATTTTCTGGATGAAGCTTTCATGGAATAAATGTCAGTAGTTACTTTGGTAGACTGTCAGGAAGGTAAAGGTCTGCTGTCTTAATGTAGTGTGAACATGTTGTCCAGATAGGAATTTGATGTTGTGTTTTTTAGGGAAGCTGTGGAGCTAGAGAAGTTAACGTATGCTTGTGCATGAATTAAACCAACATGGGCATCATGTCAATGGACTATAATTATGAGAATTGGTAGCTGGCCCAAGTTCATGTGCATAATGGATCTTTTCCTTATTTAGTGTCATATGTTTCTGCTACTTATATAAACATGTGCTGTTTCCTCTCTTCCTCTTTAACCTGGAATTTGCAGAGGCAGATGACAGAAAATTCTCAAAATACTTGGAAAATTTCCTGTTAGATATTATTTCCTTTTAAACACCATCCACGTCTGCCAGGCTGTACTTCATAATTACATTGTAGTGTGCACATGTTTAACCCTACAAGATATTTTCTGAACAATTTATATACTTAAATATTTCTGAGCTATAGGAATGCCTTATCTGTTCATGAATAGCTCTGCTGGTGAAAAAAAGGGCAAGGTGCCATTAGTTCCTGAGCATTGTTATGTATATATCATTATGATTCAGGTCCTTTTTATACATTGTTTATTTGTGACAGAAGTCTGGCTTCACTGTGAAATGAGACTGCAAGCTGACAGAATAGGTCAGTTTAGAAAAGTGGGCTACTTCTGTTTTATTTCAGATTTTGAAAGAGTTGCCTAGTTTGGAATTATCCATTTTTATTTATAAGAAAAGTCAAGAAACTCATCAACAATGAGTTACACTGGAGTTACACTTTCTTTTTTATTAAAACAGCTTCACTTAGAAAAAAGCAAATCTTTCCAAGCATCGTTCTGGTTTTCTCTTTTTTTTTAGTAAAATTATGACCTGCATCATGAACTCAGTCTCATGTTGAACAAATTAATTACAATATCTGTCTTCAAACGGAAATAACTTACAGAAATTTAATAAATAATGAACTGCCAAAATAGCAACCATACTAGCCTTGTCTGAACCCTTTTCCTGTTGACTTTATTTTAGAGATATGCCTTTGTATGCTAGCAATTATAATTTATTCAGGGAAGACTACTTGCAACCTATAACAGATAACAGTTTTGATGGGAAATAGTGGAGGACATAAAATAGGAGACTCAAACATTTTTTTTTCTTTTAGAGAAATTCAGTTGGAAAGGATGTGTTGATTAAAAGGCAATATAGTTAATTTAAAATAATTGTAGGACATATGACCTTGGAGAAGGAAAGAGAACATTTTCTTCTCAATGTTTTCTCAGATTTTTCAGAAGTATGGAAGAGTTACCTAGTTGCTGTAAAAGAATAATTGAGTAAGTGTCCATTGCTATAGTGTTTCTAAAAATCATACCTGCGGTTCATTTGAGTTCATTAGATTTGAATCCTATACAGCACATTTGCACATTACCACTTCCGAAATCAGCTTTGTATTCCGTGTAAAATCTTGTTAGAAATAGATATATGTCCACAGACACAGAAAGGAATTCAGTCACAGTAACATGATGAAAAATATTATTGGGTTTTATTTAACTAGATCTGTTTGGAAAAACATTGATGATTTAGTAGTATTGGAAAATGTTTACCCAAATGTACAACAGTATTCTCTTTTTCTGCCATACTCGTCCACTTCAGTTGAATGTGTAGGGGACATCACATGTTGTAAATGCTTTAGTAAAAGTGTAGTGTTTTTTTACCAAATTCTCATGAATAATAGAGCATAACTGGAGTTGTTTTAAATTCATAGGTTATTAGCAGTAATGAGATCTAGTGAAAAAAGCTAGACACGTTCCCTTTTTTCTTCATGTATTTTTGTCTATATAAATGCACATACATGCTCTATTATTTTCCCCCAGGAAAATTTGACAATGTTTTGTTCTTATCTGCAGAAAACAATGATAAATAGGAGTGAAGAATCCTAAAAAGTGAAAGTGAGATATCTCAGTACTGTATCATTTTTATGTCCTCCAGTAGCAGTTCTCTCCATTCCTTTACTTCACATCTTTCCTTTTTCCTCCCCCCCCCATAAATCAATATTTGAATAGTTAAAGGACTTCTAATAATAATGTAACCATTTAATGTTTTATTTTTTCAGTTCTCTGAAGTGTTACAGGTATTGATGAGGATGCATTTCTTTTTTGACCTTTTTTTTCTCTGTGGAACACCCCAAACCTGTTAAACCATCTTGGCAATCCGTGCATATTGACCAAGACGTTGAAATTGTAGAATCATAGAATCATAGAATAGTTTGGGTTGGAAGGAACCTTAAAGATCATCTAGTTCCAACCACCTGCCATGGGCAGGAAGTGATTTCCCTAATGTGATTATATCCACACATTTATAGCCTTCAAAACTGAGGTACAAGAATTTTATTTTTTAAAGATATTTATTACTGATATAATTTAAATACCAGCTCCCATCGCTAAATTGTTTCCAAAATATTTAATTTATATAGGGAACCATTATAATAGAANATTTCCTCTAGTGTAATCACTTGTTACTTGGGAGTACAAGTGGTTGTAGAGAGGGATAAGGTCTCCTGTCAGACTCATTTTATCTGGGCTAAACAGCCACAATCCTCTCAGCAGTTCCTCATAAGACTTGTTCTCCAGCCCTTTCACTAGCTTTGTTGCCCTGATGGTGAGGAGCTGTGAAGAAGTAGAGAGTAAGGTCTCAAATTTACTTCTTGCTCTCACTTTCCTTTTTTCTTCCCTTTCTGAAGAGTATAACTAAAATGCCAGTGTGTGTTAGTGGATGGACCAAAATGACTTTCAAATTTCTTGGGTTAATTTTAATTTTTATTTTTATTTGGTAAACATAAGAATTTTTCCAATACTGTTTTTGCAAATGTCACTACTCAAGTATGGTTGGCTAACTGGGCATCTTCATTGTCTTGTGTATGCTGATAATTAATGAGTCATTTGTAATAATGACTTTCAGCCTTTGTATTTTGTTTTACAAAATCCTTCTGTTTCACAGCAATGTGTTCTCTGTTTCCCTGCTGACTGCAACATCACTCTTTTCTCTAGCTGATATATCAGCAAAATCATATCTTTATTTTGAACCAGCTTCCTTTCTTCTTCATTTATTAAATAAAACACAGTAAAACAAATCGAAGGAGAAAAGAACTTGCAAGACGCCATGACATACTTAGGAAGAATGCATTTTCTAAAGTCTGTTTTTTTTCAGCTGCTGCTGTGTGTCATTTCCTTGATTAACTGTTAGAGGCTCAATGGAAACAAGTTCTCCATTATTGAAACTTAAAGCTTCCTTGATGCTTAATCCGAAGCTAAACCCTCTATCAATTCAAGTAATTTCTAAAGATCAGGCTCTTTTGTCCTTACTATCTCTCTATCTGTGCTAATCATCCTGTGGTCTTAAAGTACCCACAAACAAGTGCATCTGTATTTAAGAGTAGAGCTGAAGTTGATGAAGCATCTTGGGACACCTCCTTTACTATTTTTATCTCCTGAGATGGTAATTTGTATCTCCATCTTCTGTTTTTCTGTAAGATGTTTCACTATCAATAATTATTTAGATCACAACATATGGTAACTGAAGGTTATAGAAAGGAATAATGTAGTTCAGGGACAAAGATTTTACCTAGGGAAAATGTCATCAAAGAAGCTGCAGTCAGATTTGGTTTGTGTTGTAAAATACACGTTCACAAGGGAAAATGATTCTTTCATTCCTGAGAGAGGAAGGAGAAGAAAAGGCTGTGATCTAGGTGGCTGATGAGGATGAGTTTACAATTGAAGATAATGGATCTTTTCTTGTTGTTATTTTTGTCTTATGGGAAGTCTTTTAGCATGCAGAAATATATATTTTAAATTGTCAGTTATGTAACAGATCTCTGATTTTGCTCCTTAAGATGTGGTGACGTGCATCTTCTACTAAATGTTTCTGTTTTTATCTCTGATCCAGCTTACCTAGCAGATGCAAGGGACAAAAAGAGAGACAGAATAACACAAACAGAGAATAATAAACAGGTAGAGTAATACAAACAGAGAATAATAAACAGGCAGAATAATACAAATAGCAGTTAGTGACTTGTATTCCCTATTTGCAGAACAGTTCATAGGAGAATTTCACTGTAAGCTTTGAACGGTTGTATGAAATTTTTGGTTTTTTGACTTTACTTCAGTTTTAAGATTTCTTTCAGAAAAAAAGTTGCCAAGATTTACATTACCATTTAAAGTTGGGATTTTTTTTCAGCTGTTCCTTCAGGGGAGAGAAAGTGCCTAATCTGTTCAAGAATCTGATGAATGAAAATACAACATATCTAGTCCAGTAGAGGGAGATAGAAGGCTATTCTATATTCTTTCTCTGTGTTTCTACTAGACATAGTTGTTTATCTAACCTAACTATATTTAATTTTAGTGTGATTTTTATCTTTAGAAGTCTGAATTATTCCCATAAGAATTATGTTTTAGAAAAGCTAGACAACCAAAGTTGGTTATCTTTTACCTATTCTACCTTTTCTACATCCTCTAGTGTTAATATTCTTGCGTAAGTAGTTCTTAGAATTCTTTCACAAGCATTATGAAACAAAACCTGTAAGGATTAGTAGCCTACAAAACGAATCTCTAATCTCTGTACTTAATTCAGGGGTACATGCATAAGCATAAGCATTTCTGTTTGATAGGAATGGTTGGACTCGATGATCCAGTGGGTCTCTTCCAGCCTGGTGATTCTATGATTCTATGTGTTCTTAATGTTGCAAAATCCTTTTGAATGGTGTCTTGCTGAAAAGTCTTTTATAACTAAAATTATAATGAAAATATACTTTTGGATTTTTACCACCAAAATGAGTCAGAATTTTTTTTGACATTGTTGTGGAGAGTATTGATCCCAGAACAGATAAAGTTGGAAAGGAACTCTGGAAATCATCTAGTACAGCCCTCCTGCTCATGCAGGGTCACCTAGATAAGGGTGCCCATTGCCCAGAATGCTTTTGAGTATTTCCAAGGTTGGAGACTCCAAACCCTCTCTGCCCAAACTGTTTCCGTGCTTTGTGTTTCTCACAGTAAGACAATAATGTTTCCTGAGGTTCAGATGGTGTCTTCTGTGCTTCACTTTGTGCCCATTGCCTCTGGTCCTGCTATGGATGCCACTGAAAAGAACTTATTTTTTTTCTTAATGTTGTAGTGTTGTTGTAGCTATGTTGTTCTCCTGCATGTGTGTATGTATATTTAATAAAATTTTAGCTGAAACAGCCATGGAACTTCAGATTGGAGAAAAAAAAATTATCTGAGGAAGAAGCAACTGGCTTAGAATAACCATGTGAGGGTTTTTTTGGAAAGGGGATTGTCCTTGTGGTATGCATACTATCTGATGGTTTTGTCAAATTTTATCCCATTTTGGTCAAAATATGTGGGTGGTGGTGATTTCAGTTGCATGTGATAAGTAGAGTCTTTTGAGAAGTTGGAAGGGAGAGTTTCTAAAGATTTTATTTGCATTCAGGTCATCTGTTTCCCTAGATCTTATGTTGAACAGATGTTATAAACACATGCTGTTGACAAAATCAGTGAGATGTGCGTTAATGTAAGCATGTCAAGAGTAAGTGAGAACCTTCCTGGTTGTTTTTGGTCAATATCTATATATATTTGACATCTATATGAACACAATTTTTTCTTTTGTAAAAGCTTTGTAAGATAAGACATTATAAATTGAGGCTTTGAGTGCATGTGATATGATGAGGAAATATGAAGGGAAGAAGAATGGAAATAGCAATGGACAAAAGATGGTAATGTCAATGAATTTTTCATCTTCTTAGCTTGAACTGATCACAGTAGAAATTTAAATTAATATTTGCATCCAGGGAAGGTGAAAACCCCTCAAGATAAAGATTAGATCTACTCTGTCTGGAATCCAGGTGACAAATTAAGTACATCTACTTGTATTTGTAATAATGCACCTTTATATTAGTGATTAGATTATAAAGAAAAAATTTTCCCTGAAGTAGTGCTCCTCTTACATTCAATTATATTTCTGCTGATGTTATTACCTGCAAGTGCAATGAAATCTTAATTTTCTCACAACCCAATCTCTAAATTTTGTAAAGTAATTTTGCCAACCAGTTAGTTTCTTAAAAGTCTAAAACTTACATAGGTCAGTATTGTTTTCTAAAATCATATCAGTTACAGAACATAGTCAATTTCTTTAAAAGCTTTATAAGTGCAGAAAAACCTAGATTTTTTTTCAAGTTCCCCAAAGTCTCTTGATTCCCAGGACATGTCAAAGGGTCAACATGAGTCACAGACAGAGAAAGAGTGCGGGGTGACTCAAATGAGTAGGACTCAAGTATGTGAGGAGAAAATATAAAGAGAGGAAAAAAAAATCATAATTGGTCAGGAAAGAGGAAGGATAAGAATGGATGGTAAAAGGTAACGCTTGGGCACCAGTCAGGGGAGAATAACAAGGGGATAACAGTAGATGAAGATTTAAGCAGAAGCTGGCTGAGTATAGTTGGAAATATGAAATATGGGGAGGTAAGATTGTGAGGAATGTAGTCATGAAGAAAAGATGAAGCCTGAAGGTTCGTATAGTGACTATGACCATACAATACTAGAGAATTTTCTTCATGCAGTAGAAATAATAAACTTGCTTCTTCCATTTGTTAAGCAAGCTCAAAATCCATGAACATTCATGATTTTAACCAAGGATTTTTTTTCCCATGTAAAGTAGTAATTACACTAGTTTCTTCGTACTTCCTTCATTGCCTGAACTGATAACTTCCTAAAAGATAATGACTGTCATAATCAGAATTAAATATATTTTAAAGAGAGTTCTTTCCTTCCTTAAGTATCTTGTATACTGACAGAGGGGACAGCTTGCTTCTACCTCTCTGTCATTTAAAAGTTGTTCTTCTGCAGCAAATCATATTAGGCTTAAAGATTTAAAAATGCAGCAAATTAATATGGCACTGTGATAATCTGGCAAGTATACAGTACATAAATGATGCAGTGAAATAAAGCAATATGGTATTGTTTTGTGGAACTCTGAACTGAATACCAGAAACATTGGTAATGTATTAATTGAAAGTCTGTGAACTAGTGACAAATGAATCCTAAGACACTAGAAACACGGCCATCAATTCTTCATACCATGTCACTCATGTCAAAAAGCTGTTAACAATTCCAGATGATGTCAAAAAGCAACATTTCCCAGATCAAAAGCAATGAGTCATTGTATGACCTTTTTTTAGTCTGAATTCAATAACTCATTAGATTTCAAATGATGTAAAACTGGCGATGAAAACATACTTTTCAACTACTTATAGAATAAAGTCAGTATGGATTAATTTACAGAAGTACTTGCATATGGAAAATCTTTGTTTAACAGAAGTACTTAGAATACTGTTTATTGAAGAGGTTGAAACTTTGAATAAATTATTGTATAATAGCACAAACATGAAAGAAGAAACCGAAGTTTCAGAATGGTTAGGGAACATCAGAGATTGAGTGTATGTTGTTAGAGCTTTACAACAAAATATATTGGCAAAAAATCTAGTGGTTTTCTAAGAAGTTGAGTGACAAGAGACAAGATATTGACTTCTGTTTTTGCAATAGATTGTTTTAGACTGGAGCGTAAGCATTTATGTGCCCTTGCATACACTATATCACACAAGCACAAGTTTCAATATTTCTTGATGTAGAAATTTAGTTTGAATGGAAAAATTGCATTAAAATATGCTCCTAGTCATATTCTCAAATCTATGTTGCAGAGCTTTATTTTTCTTTAAGAAAATGGTATAGCTCAAGATGTGCAATTAGTCTCCATCTCTATGTGTAAGTAGCGTAGTCCTTGCACAAATGTTCTATTACACTAGACTTGGTTAAAAAAGTTTGGCAAGGGGTGGTGATTGCAGCTGTGTGGTGGCTGAAAAATTAAAAAAAACCCCAAAAAACAAAACAAAAAGACATGCTCAGATTGGGATTAATGCTTTACTCATCTCCTGCCACTGAAAGACTTGAATATGTACAGCTGTATACAGTTTATTTCCTGGATGTATTCTCACAGCTTTCTGCACTTCAAGTTTGTTGCTCATGGGAGAGAGATTTCCAGTAATCATGACACTCTACTCAGCCGTGGAGAAAGGCTGATGTGACGAAGGCAAAATTACTGCAGTTCTTCTGGATAGGTTTTCTGCTCATGAACAGAGACACCTTTACAGTTGGGAGATACAGATATGTTGTGTAGTATTAAACAATTTCTCCTAAAGTCTCAGACTTGGAAAAGAGCTGGTTCTTCCTGAGTTCTCAGTAGCATATTAAAGCTTTTCCTTGTGTGGAGGTAAAGCTGCATTTATTTCAGTAAGTCACTGGTTAGAAAAATCTTTATCTTTTCCTTTTATGCAGCCTGATTTTTAAAAGAGTTGAGTTTGTTTATATATCAACTGGCTTTGATCTGGATGGATTTTTCAAACTATCATAACTTTGAATTTTAGGAGATGAGTTAGCTAATAATATTCAGTCTCCAGAATGGGAAATTTACTGTGATTGTTCTGATTGCAAGAATAAAGATATTACTTGCCTTATGAGGAAAAACAGAAGACAGAAACAGTATTTGCACTTTTTATCTGCTTAGTTTCATTGCAATAGGTTTTTTTCCTCTGGGCTATTTTGCTATGGGCATTGTTATTGTTGTTGTTTTTAATAATACTGAACCTTTTCCTTTTTTTCATCCATGCCTAAGCTGGGGTAGTTTGTGTCTTGGAAACACTCTTTGTAAGACCTTATCAACCTAAATCTTCTCATTCAATAGACAATCCCTGTGAATATTTGTGTATAAACCATCACAGGTTTTGGTCCTAATTGGAGACAACACAGGATATAAGTGAGCGTTGCAGGTTGCAATATAGAGGAGAAGGACGTGTTTACATCCACAGCAAAGTTTGAGAAGAACAGATGAGCAGACTCAAAACAATTTTTTCCAACTCAGAAATGACATATGTAAAATATAATGTTAACGCATACAGTTCCAAAAGCTTCGGCCGTAGAATCTATCTTTCTTTCTTTTTTTAAAAGAAGTGTGCACAGATCAGCTTGCTTGCATTTCAATTCATCCTTTCTGTTTTTTTAATAAGCATTGTGACTGATTTCATGGAGAAGTAGCACAGTTATACTACATAAGCAAACACGAGAAAAACAACTGATAGCAACCTTTCATTCTGGATGTATTTATTTCTTACATGTGGGAAAAGAACATAACAGAATTTTGAAACTAACATTTTTACTTGAAGCCATCACATGTTATAGGAAAGGGTTCATAACTTGTTTCCTGGTGCTCTGTGAAACCCCTGCTGCCACTTTTGTAGCCATATATGAAGACTGTCTTCAAGGCATCCCAAACTGCAATATGATGGCCTGATGCTCTGTAATGCTGTGGCCGTTAGAGACTGTTTTTCATTTTTACCTTCAGAAGTTTCTGTTGTCTGTAAACCTACTCTGTTTCATGTGGCATGACTGAGTGGATAAATGTGATATAAATCAAGTGTGAAAGACGCTTACCCCTCCTCATTGACTACTTCTGTTTTATTTATATAGGCTTCAGCATTTTTCTTTTAGTTATTTTCTTAATTTAATTTGGGAGGAGTATCAAAGAGGGCTACCACATAAAAATTACTTTTGTTTTCTTAACAAGAACAAATCAGAAACTGTACTTCAATTTAGTTGTCAGAGTCAAGGTGAGATCTGTGTGGAAAAATAGTCTAGGCCCAAGACAAGGCAGCTTTTCAACATGTTGTATAGGCAGTTTACCTTTTGGAAGATATAAGTAGGCTGAGTGGACTGTGGGCTGAGAACGCTGAACAGCTTTTAAATTATAGTATATTGACAAAGAATTTTTGCAGGAGTTTCTAATCCCTAAAATTGAAAACACATACAAAGTAAGTAGAAATTCTAAGATTTTGGGTATGTTATGTCTTTCCTAATCTAGGAAATTCTAAAATATCTAACTTAATTTAGATGATCTGGAATTTCAGTTGGGTTCCAGAGACTCTGTTATTGAAGACAGAAGCTGTTGGCTTATGACACTGAAGTATTTGTTGTTTTACATTAAGAAACTCTGGACCCCCTATCAGTGGAATGCTAGTTACTGCAATGTATAACACTAGAACTATGTGTTTACTTTCACTCAGATGAAATATTTGGGTTTTTATACAGGCATAAGTGTGTTTTTTTTTCTCTCAAGGCACTGCTGTAAGCTCAAGAACTAAGAAAGACCTCCATCTCAGTTTATTAGAAACAAAACACCGTGTATAAACTAGTAAACCTGGCTGCTGAAGAAACACTGCAACCCATTTGGTAAAAAATATTTTCACTTCACAGTTCTTTGCAGAAGCTTTTAACCTTGAAATTATGACAGAAATTATATAACTAAATATATTTATGACATTTTAGCAGGTATTAGTTTTATATTTTAATATGCAGTTCAACTACTCACATAGGAAATTAGCTTTTCATCTCTAAACTGATTTTTTAAGAACACCTCCATCTGTCACAACTCAAACAGACTGTTACTCTTTTAAAAGACCATGCTGTTCAAGACTCTCAGATTCTTGAATACTGCCAGGTCACCAAGGGAGTGCAAAATTCTTTTCACATTCTTATGAAGAAAGAAAGAAAACTTTTAAGGATAAATCAGTGGTTGTGAATACTGACACTACAAAACATTTGTCCAAATTCTGCTTGTATGTACACTAGACTGATGTAGAATAAGGTTGATTAGGGGCCAGCACATTATCAGCTGGGTCTTGGTCTGTCATAAGCTGTTGAATTCCACAGCAGTGCAGTGCCTGTAGTGAGTTCTGTATCATATTTCCTGTATTTTATTAATAAGAAAAGATCTGGTCTTAGTGTGAGGATGGTAGCATTTGGAAAAGATGTTATTATATTTCATAAATAAGGCAAGTTGGCAACGGTACAGTTATTTCTTCTTTTATACTTAATATTTTTGCTACTGAAATCCAGCTTTTTTTTCAGAAAGAAAATACTTGACCTTTCATTTTATCTCTTTTTTACTAAGACTTGATCTCTGACTTCAAAAATAAGAGTATCAGACTGTTCTGTAATTCTTTTTGTCTCTAAAAAATCAAAATGCTTTGTGAACAGATGTCAACACAGGTGGGAAGTTGAGGATAATTAGTTGTTAGTCCAAAGTAATTCAGCAGAGCAATAACAGATCCAGGAAACGATGTCAGGTCAGTGCCCAGTGTATACTGTTCGCTTGGATATGAACCATTGTGGCTGCTTATTTACTTTGACTCATACTTAATGCTTTTTAAAAAAAAAATTATTTTGGTAGCCTGACTCTTTCTTATGAACTCAGGCTAACTTTTGAAGTGGAGAAAGGGCATCTGGGACTCTGTTGCTGCTAATTAGATAGTGCAGTTGAAAACTCTGTATTGAAACTATCATTGAATGAGAACATAGTTTTCTCAAAAATGTTCTTATTAAAAGAAGTTCTATTTCTGTAAATGTATTTGTACTTGTTTTTTTACACAAATATATTACTTTGTGTAAAATCCAGTTTGTTTTTTTTGAGGACAATGACTTTTGTTGAAGTAAATTTTTTTTAAAAAATCTTCAAATATCTCTTTTAATCTTGTAAAACTTCCTGATGGAATCTTGCTGCCATATAGACTGTTCAGAGTGGAAAATTTCCAGTTCAATCTAATTGCAGTACTATTCTTCTCTTCAAATTTTTTTTTACTTTCACAGGATCCTGAAACCTACTCTAGATTTTTTTTTAAAAGGCAATATCTAATGTTAATTTCCAGGAAGACTTCTACATATTAAATGTTAATTTTGAAATTGCTACAGAGTTAGCAATTGTAATGAGCCTTGTCTTTATATGTGAAGATTGATTGGGGGTGGGTTGTCCCCAATGGGAAAAACTTCCTGATATATTTTATTTTATTTTATTTCGGTTTCTTTTGTTTTTAAGAAAGGAGACTAGTGTCAACCTGGCATGTTGCTTTCACGTAATTGAAGCTTTTTTTTTTATTTCAAGGAAAGGTCTCTTGTTTCTTCTCACCACTCATCTTTCTGATCTGTGAAAGACCATGTGTCTGTGCCTGTGCACTGGGTATATAATCCCCTATTATAATTTTTTTTTTAAATTGTGTTATCTCTCTGCATTCATGTAAGAATGTGCACACTACCCTTCTTGCAAGGTGATCATTGCTTCTTCTTACTTCCTTGTGAAAAAGGGAGTTCTTATGCTTTTCATTTGTTCTGAAACAATAGACATGTTTTAATGCACCAGTGCTGGAATACTTAGGCAGACAGGTGCATGTTACGTTACTTTGGTTGCACAGAATATCAACCAAAATGAATCCTGCATTTCTTCCCACTGTCCTCTGGTTCTGCACCCCTGTTCTGACACTCTCCTGTTTTGACAGAGGACCACAATTTTCCCCTTTTTAAGATACCAAAATATCTGAAGATTCTGAACTCTTTATAATACCGATGCTCCTGAGCAGCTGCTTTTCTCTTGCAAACTATTTTTTTAATAGTTTTGCTGCATGAATGTTCAGAAAATATAAGATGTTTCAATCAGTAAAATGTAGCCATGTGTTCCAATGACAACATTACTTTCTGGAAGTGTTTTCATTCGCCTTACTCATTATCTATTAATACTTCAGAGAGCAGAAAATGCTAAAGTCTATTGGGGTTTATATGTCCTTTGCTGTAGTTCATTAGCCACTTTTGCCATGAAAATCATGGGATAGAATAATACAATCATGTATACTCAAGACTGCCAAACTCCTGGATGACTTTTTGTTTTCAAAAAAGGAAATATAAGTACCTATAATTTTTCTGATTTTAATACAGGACAGTTTGACTTTTCTTATTCCTTTGCATTCCTCAGGATGTAGCAGTTGTAGTTATCATTCAGTATTTTAATAAAACCAAAAAAAACCAGGGGGAAGAACAAAAAGAATGTTGTTTAGCCAGATATAATTTTATATCCTTAAATATCTTCCCTCGGTCCAAATGTGTTTTTTCATTTTTTTTTCTTTCCCTTGCCCCTGCTTTAAAATTAGTGCAACTATGTTTACAATGTTTCACAATGCTTGCATTTCAATATTTTGGTACTGTATGTTTAATACCATGTTACTTAATACAGTTCATCACACTCAGCTGTGGTTTTTGTGTATGTTGGTGGCAGAAAAATACAGAACAGAAAAAAAGGAGTCAGATTCTACACAGGAGAAATAAGTGCTTTAAGTATAAAGAATGTTATCTTCTGTCAGTCCTGGCTCCCTCATTCACATGTCCTTGAGCAGCCAGTAGAATAATTTTAAAAGATAACCTCTTTTTCTTCTGCCAGAAACCTACTATTTTTTCCCTTATCAGACAAATTGATTCATGTTCAGTTACTCAGGCAAAATTACTCCTAAATGAATATGAAAAAGTGAACCTCTAGGAAGTAGCCACATCTTATGATATCCTTCATCAGTTGCTCAGACCTTCTAACCCAAAGATTTGTTTTACTTTAACTTGTCTTTTCAAAGCAATTGATAAAAGATACTCTGTCAAAGTTGTCAAGGTGAGAGAGATTCCAGGTTTAAGCATCACAAATGAGACCATTGTTTGGTTTATATATGTATTTAATATGTCCTTTATTTATGAGTTATAATTTAAATTGGATTGAATAGGTTGTGTGTAAATTCAGGTTCAGTTCAGAGTTTATTTGAGTTATCACAACTAATGTATGATTGGATCTTGTTGGAATTTATTGTAAAATGTGTTTAAAATTTTTCAGAGATTATGAGGAAACATCAAAACTAAACAGAACAAATTTTCTTATGAGAAATATGAGAGCAATAGACCTGGGAGCCATTAGCTTCTTTTTATTTACTGAAGACACTCCCTTCTACAATTGTGGAGCATAATTTTTCTAGTGATTTCAACATTTACTCACCAGAATAGCTGAAAGTCTGTTTTTTATTTTTATTATTTTTTCAGTCCACTTGACGTTTTCCATAGAACTTCAAAAACTTGGTTTATACATTTAATCTCTGGCTTGAATCAGCTTCAACATCATGTCAACCCTTTCTTCATTGTTAAAAGGTATTGTATTCACTCTTTCATTTAGGTGTACCCTGATCTATCCCTCACCCACCACCTTTTCCTGCTAATTCTCCCCAGCCGCCCTGCCGAATGGTGGTGGATATTACTTGTAACTCTCCTCAAACTGCTTACACAGTTGGCAATGTGTCCAAATTTCAGTTACTATAATTCCAAGAGTGATATTAAGGATGGTGCAATATAGCAAAAATTTAGAAAGCTGAGATTAAAATTCTAGGAGGACTAAGAAGAGAAATGTTTTGAAACCAGAGCTGGAAGTTTAGTGTGAAGTCTTTAGATCAATTATTAACAACATTAATTATTAAAATATAATTAATTAATATCAATTATTAATACAGAGCATAAGCAATGAAAAGTTCATAAGGAAACAGTAAGCTTTTTTCCAGAAAAAAGCTACTTCTCCTTGAAGTAAACTGCTGGTAAGTCTCTGAATTTTACTGGTGCTTTGAATGAGGAATGTGCTCCAATACTGAGAGGTACCATTGTGACCAGAAAAAACTTGGAAAGGCTTTTGCTGTAAACCCTGTAAGCCCACTGCATCCAGGAGGACATGGAGCACTGGAGATCACAGGAACTTAAACAAATCGTATGTTGTTATCTTTAGCTCTTTGCCCATCCGATTTTCCTCTTCTCATACCTCTCTTTGCTAACCCTTAAAGGAATTCCAAACAGAATTAAAAATTAAAGCTAAAACTGTGAAAACAAATACACAGTAGTTATACTGCTAATGTAACATGATAACGTTTCAAGACTACTTTTTTTTTCCACATTCATAGAATAAATATTTTCCAAACGTATATGATTCAGAAGAGAAACTTAATGGGAGGAACAGTTCAATTAAGACCATGAGTGAAAATGACTAATACAAGCATATGAAATCAGCGTTATAGTGGGCTACAGAAAATGCACAGAACGAATTGATTTTTATTAATAAGTGTGCCTGCAGGGATTAGTCAATGAACTGGTTTTTGACTTATTTGACTTATTTACGATAACAATTAGTAGTATAAATTTTTCCAACAAGGTTACTATTATATCCTACCTCTTTTTTGGGCTCTCAAGGACTAACTTCTCTATATATGTGCTGTATATGTATAAAAACTTTTCTAATGCTTATTACATTTCTAAATCTATGAACTCACAGCCTGTCTGTCCTCCTACTCCTGAAAAAACAACAGATTACTATTTTCTAGGCATCTTCACTGGAATTCCAGCAGTTGAATAAATGAACTACTCAGTAGTTAGGACTTTCTTGACAATCCACACTGTCAGTGTGTGTTGGAAGACCTTGCTTTATTGAGTCTCATCTTTCTGAAAGAAATTTCGCAATACAAATCTACTTATATTTACAAATTACCAGGGCATGCAGCATCAAAAAGCACAGAAAGGCTGGGTTCTCCCATATTATACCAGGCTATGCAAAAGCTACTGCAGAGACCAAAAGATGAAAACAGCAGTATTGGTCAAATTGTGAAAAAAAGAATTGTTAAAGAAATAATTTAGAAATAGGCATCTTATTTTATGACCTACAAGTTGTTGCCAGGCACTAAAAAGTTCCCTGTGACAAGAATGTAAATCACTCACATGGATTTTTAGGAACAATTCAACTTTAGTCCTTAAACAAAATTAGGCAAACTAAGAATGCTGTGTTGCTTAACATGAAAGACAGGAAGAATATCCAATGGTTATTTCTCTTTTATTCCACATCAGATTTTTCCCATGTGCAAATAGTATTTCAAAATGTCAGTGTTTGTGACAATCTGTCTGCATTTTCACCCACTGCTATTTCAATTGCCTGCAAAACCAAATCTTACATAGTTTTGGAATGCTTAGCTATTTTATACCTTTTGTTGTAATATATTGCTGTAAAATATTTAAATAGATACAAGGTATATTTTATTTTTTAACATAACTAGTCAGTCGCATTTGGCCTGCTTCTCAAACTGTATTAATTCCTCCTCTTAAGCTGTGGAGAAAAAGTTTTGATATGGCTTATGCCTTGTGGAAATCACACAAAGGAAATCAGAGTTCAGCTTAACTAGGTATAAGAAGTTAGATGCTGCTGAAAACCTACCTGAGGCTGGTCTCTAATTTCTAATATATAACTGCAAAATGAATTTTCCCAAATTTTTTTTACTTTGTTTTATTTTATGCTTTTACTTGCAATACAATGGAAACTCCAGTTTTATCACCTTTAAAATGAACTCACTAGTCAGAACAATTAATGGGCACAGCTTCATTGTTAACCTGGGAAAAAAACTGAAGAAATCACTCAATTTTGTACCCAGTTTTGTGTGTAAACAAAAAAATTACTCTTAATGTATGTGGGAGGCTCCACGCATGCTGCTAATATCCAGCTATTGTGGGTTTTGTCTAGGGTAGATAATGCATACTTAGATAACTTTTATAAGATATTATTCATGGAACTTATAAGAAGTTTTTCCTGATTCCACAGATTTTAGACTTTTGCACTGCACTACATATGTGAAGAAAGCACAAAACTCACAAGAGCAGAGGAAAGAGGAATTTCTGAGGGTTCACAGCCTGTGTCTTAAAGCATCAAGTGTGTCATAGATTATCAAACTTTTTAAGGTTTTCTCAGAAAATGCCTGTGTGCATTCAATGAATTCAGTCTTTCTGTAATATGCATATGTTCTGNCTTCTGAGGGTTCACAGTCTGTGTGAGTTTCTTAAAGCATCAAGCGTGTCATAGATTATCAAACTTTTTAAGGTTTTCTCAGAAAATGCCTGTGTGCATTCAATGAATTCAGTCTTTCTGTAATATGCATATGTTCTGCACCCAAATCTTACTAGTCTTTAGTGACTTTGATGTCACGGACTCGTTTGACTCATACTGAATATACATATTGGACTGTTTACACTAATAAACGTATAAATATAAGTGCTTGAAGCAGCATATTAACTCTACACTTGATGTGCTTAGAAAGATGTATGTATAGAAAAGCTGAAAAATTTCACTAAATTTAGCATTTAAACACTGAGGGTCATAATAGGATAGTTTTGTACTCTGCTAGCTATCCTTCAATATTTCTTCAAATAACTACTTAAAATATCACAACAGCACAAAGGTAGCTGAATATGCTGAAAAAAATGCTTTTTACTTTGCTAATTTTTCCTGCTCCTTGTCTCATTCTCTTGTTTCCCTTATGCTCTATTATATTTTCTTTTTTTAAAAAAATGTTTTATTGTCATTCACTGATTCATTTGCTATTTTCCGACAGCATTTAGGGACTTATTCCATAGCTAAATGAGAAAACTACACCTAAGATCATTTAACTCCAAAGTGACTATACTAATCCTTCTTCAAATTTACTTCAAAGTCCATGAATAAACTATTTCTATGTATTTTCAAGATTTTATTCTAAAATTTCTAAATTGGTTTCAACACAGTTCCTGACCTCTCCACTTTACTGAAGTATTAGTAAATTCTGTTGTTCTGATAAATGCATTTCATCACAATTAACATAAATTATAAGGAAAAAAAAAAAGAAAAAAAGACTAGATATCTGGAGCATATCATCTGGATTACAGTCACCATAGAGAAACATGATTAGAAACACCAATATATCATTCAATACTGTGGAAATATCGTGGATGGTATATGGCACATACACTTTGTTTTGGAATGACTGGAAAATACGAAACACACATTTTACCAAACCAGAGGTATATAGAGTGATTAATAATGATCTTATTATAAACAGGAAACAGTTTATTTACATGTTGAATCTTCAGACACCAGTGTCTAATAGCCATTTGTCTTGATTCTTGTTGAAGAAATGTGTGAAAAACAGACCTAAATTAAGTGTCTTAATTTAAAAAAAAAAATTTCTTTTTTTTCCAGGGAATTGTTCAACTTTTTAAAGCCTTATTTACTCTTAGTCTGTCCAGTCTAAAAGTTTAGATGAATTAAATTTGCACTCTAGCTAGGTCTCCAGAATACACAGAGAGTAGGATGAACACACTGTCTATTTTTCCTAAAAAATCAAGGATTATTGTTGTAAAATAGATCTCTGTACTTTTAAAAGTTGTTACAGCTTAGCCTCTGTTTAATAGCTCCAGACACTGTGCTTTTAACTGCTTAAATCAGTTCAAGATCAAACATGCTCTGTGATGAATGTCATCTTTATTTATGTATTGATATATTATGAATGTTAAGCAGTTTGCATCCTTTCACAGTTCAGTTTGCAATATTTTCCTTTGTATGTCTCTTAAAATGACCATTGCTGAACTTTATTACTGGGGGTTGTGAAATCTGAACTTGATCATATGTGATTTCCTCCAGCTCTCTTCTGATCTTTCATCTTAGGAAGATTTTAAATAGAAACTTTTGATATTTCTGTCCAGGGATGAATTGTATGAATAATTTTGTTGGTCTGGTTTTCTGCAGTATTCATTGTCAATATTGCCTACTTTATTGTGCTTATGATGTTGTTTTTTCCTCACATGCTTTCTTGGTTTTTTGTTTTAATTGCTTAGATCATCTTGTGTTTGATAGTCTATGTTTGTGTTTTGCTTATCTCCAGATGAGGGTTTATGTATATACATATCAATAAATTTATCAAGAACATTGTAGTCATCTTAATTTTGAAAAAGGGTTGTTCTACTGATGTTAATAAATCTTTACTTCATTATAAGGTAGAGTAGAATAAAATATCTTCTTTTGATTTTTTTTAGTGGCTCTGAGGATTATCCTATTTATCCATTGTTTCCATCTATGTGACAGTTCTAATAATTACAAAATAAAGTATTTGGAGGGAGTAACTGATCTTAGTTGCTTCTCTTGATGATTTCTAGCCATGTATTGAACATTAAAACACATAGTTTGTTAGCAACGTGACTTATTGTTTCAAAAACTTGCAGAATACATTTCCAAATGTCTAGTTTTTAATGTCCACTGCTCCAATGGATATTTAACTACTACTATATAACTACTTTGTCATCCCTGCCATGAGTGGATGAGGGGAACTGACTCCTATTAGGTTGTTACAGCATTCAAACATGACATAATGTTGTATTTATGAAGACTGAGGACGTAGGCAAAATGGAGTCTGCAGGAAAGGTGCCTCTGCCTAGACAACTTATCTATCATATTGTGTACTTCTTTTTTTCTAGATATAATGGAATTGCAGAATACATTACTGGACAAAAAAAAATTCCTAATAAAATTATTTTACTAGCATCAATAATCAGCTCTCAAGAGAGACTTTTGTTTTTAAAGCCTTGAAAGTTATTTGATAATAAACTCACTAGCTGTTTTTCAGACTTTAAAGTATTTTTAAGACTACTTGATGTAGCATCCAGTGCATGTCTACCTATTTAAGATAGATAAATAAACTCTTCCTCTAGCCTGCATTTATTTGTTTATGTTTTTTTGACTTTTAGTATTATAATACAGTTGTTAGGAAATATTATCTAGTATTTCAATTTAGAGAGTATGACTGTCATCACAGTAAAACAGTAAAAAACCCAAGCATAGTACACATGTAGTCAACAGGTAGTAGTTTAATTCTGTTTCCTGCTAAATTTGTGTTTCCTACTAAGCCCTGAATATGCTGCAGATGAAGTGTATTTTCAGTGCTTCCTGACACTGTACTATTCTTGGACTAGTTCTTTAAAATAACCTTTGAAAGATGGATGCATTGCACAACATATCTTTCCCCCTTTTATTTTGCTGGCTAGCAGTGAAAATGAAATCTGAAGTAATAGTAGAAATATTGCCAGTGCTCAGTGTTTATAAATAGCGAGCTACTCTTTTGTCAGTCTTACGTTCATTCCAACAATGGTAGGTCTGCATGGAATTTTTGGGAAATGTGTGCTAAAAATAGAAAAATACATTTAGTAGCTCATTACTTGCTTAAAATAGGAAAACATATTACAGCTTCTGTTGATGAATGTGGGTAGCTAGTAAAATGTCAGTTATCCAGCCCATTTCACAGTTCAACTGAACTTACCTGCCTTGAACTAATTTATTGAGAGGAGCACATTTATTTTACTATTCTGTATTTTATTGCTTGGTCAGTTAAAAAAAAAAAAAGACTAGGCAGTCACTGAAGCTCTTCGGCATTTAAGGCAGATAACAGAAACCAACTGATAAAAAATCTACATCAAGTCTTAGCTACCAAGTAATTTTTCTCAATTAGTTTCTTGGCAAGATAAATATTTTTGTATGCAAAACTTGATGTTGTATTTAATTATCTCTGTAGATATAGTACATCAATAAGATTTTAATTAAGAAACTCTCTGGTTATCTCTTCAGCAATCTGTTTCAGGATACAATTGGAGCTGCTAGGTAATGAAGACTCTGATATTTCAACTCTAATTTAAAGCCAGTTTTCCTGTCCCAGTCTTTGGCCTTCTCTCCCAGAAGCTGCCATCAGAAAATTTATAACACGTCTTTTAGATGGAGTTCTTTTGACTTCCTTTTGGTGATTAGATCACAGCAACAGTTAAAGTTGGTGAACAAATAATTCTCATGGAGGAAAAAAATCCATAGATTGATTAAATAATGATATATTATTAAAATACTCTCAGATTTTTCTTATTTGTGTAAAGATAAATAAGTGCAAGGTGTATTTTTACTATATTTAATATAGTATTACATATAAATAATAATTTAAATTGACTTTTAACATTTTTATTAAATAACAAAACAAATATATGGGTAGAATATAAAGTTAAAATTTCAGTAACTTCTATAATTTTTTTTAATCAATAGTGTAAAATCGAGAGAATACTATGAAGACTTTACAGTAAATATAAAAGCTTTTTTTCTTTTGATAGTCAGTCTTTATGTTCTCTGGGCCATACTAAATAGCAGTGAATAAAAATGAAGGCCATCTATTTCTCAAGACATTTTGAAAAGTGATCCAAGAACCCCAAACCAGCAATTTAGCTCTGAGGTAGTCAATAGAGTTAAAACTACCGAGAACATGAATTGCATAACCGTTTTGAATCTCTGTTTATTTATACCACAAAGGTGATTCTCAGTGTTCTTATAAATCCTGTTATCAGCGCTACTAACAGTATATCACAATGATGGGGTTGCAGCTTAAATGCTTGAATTTTTACTTCAAGTTCTAACTTAATTCAGGATAAGTTATAATCCAAGTAATCGCCTTTTCTCTTTGACATTATTTTTCAAATTCTTCTTGTAACCGAACTTACGCTTGGATAGGTTAAAAAAAGTATTACTCCTTCTGTCACCTGCCTCTCAACCTAATTTCCCTTTTTCAGTCAGCAACGGTGCTTCTATGTTTGTTTAGACACTGTTGCTGTTCCCAGAAGAAATCTACCCTCAAACATTTTTTAACATATTGACTTTAAAAGGCAAGACAGATTGTTACAACAGAGATCATCAACCACTGTAATTTTTCTGTAGTTCCTTGGTATCCAATCAATGTGATGATAAGTCAAAGTCAGCACAATGCAGAGTTGTACATACTTGTGTTGTCTTGGGAGTGCATGAGCCCCAGGACAATAAAGCAAAACTATACATAGTTAATTAAGCACATGAAATAGATATCAAAGGAGGTAGTCCTACATTCTACTGTTGCTTCTCATCCACCAGGTCACCTTGTTTGAAGTCTCAGAAATCTATATGAACTGCTTTTCTTCTATTTTTTTCTATTTTACTCCAAGCCTTTGCAGAGGATTAGCAACTTTTCTAGTCTGTCATATGTAGCCTGAATTTCGATGATTGCTGAGGACTTTAAGATAATAATATTGTTAATCTGTGTTAATAAAATGATGTTAAATCTGTTCTTAAGATTACTCATTAAGATTACTGTTTGTTTGCCAGTTTGTTTTTTAGCTCTTCTAGCCTGTAACTGTATTTTACCTGTTATTTCTACTGCATGTTACATTTCCTAAGAGACCTTTTAAAGGCAAAACCTATTTTTGATCTAAATAAATTTTTGAGAGTATTTTCTTAGTAAACATGACTTGAGATAATGCTATTCTACAAGATATCTTTTTATCTCAGGGAAAAATCTTTAAAGTATCTGCAGCACATCTCATTATTTGTTGTACGAGATGAAAAAATATCTCTTTGCAATGAATAAATTCTTATAGTAATCACCAACAGTAGGAAAACAACTAGTCAGCTTGTTATGGCAGCTTGTTTCAAGATGGAAATGTTTCTCAAAAATTTTTTACAGAAAGGGTCATTGGACACTGGAACAGGCTACCCAGGGAGGTTGTTGAGTCACCTTCCCTGGCGGTGTTTAAGGCACAGGTGGACAAGGTGCTAAGGGGCATGGTTTAATGTTTGATAGGGATGTTTGGACTCGATGATCCAGTGGGTCTCTTCCAACCTGGTTATTCTATGATTCTATGATTCAATTTGTCCTTGTCCATTTTAGTTACTGCCTGATCTTACAGTACCTCAAAATAAATGTTTATGTTACAAATGGAGACACTAGAAAAGTGGACTCGATTCCCCTGACTTGTTATCTATACCAATCTCTTAAAAATCTGCATTGAATTCCTTATCATATATCTTATGTTTTGGAAGAAGTCTATGTGTCTTGCTCTAATTACCATTGATCTTGTTCTTGATGTATTGAGCACTCTGTGGAGTTCTTAGTCTCTTGAGCTCTGTCCACAGAATGAGAGGTGTGCTTAGTCCGAGTAAACAGTTAATCAGACCCTTAAGAATATATTTTCTCCTAATTCTCTGGCTGAAAATCAGAGCTTATTCTTGACCTAAAGAAGATAATGTGGGAAAGATGTACTGTTAAAGAGAATGTCTACATCTCTTCTGATTTCCATTTTCTGCCCCAAAGATGGTCTAAGAATAGAATCAAGACAGAGGTGTAAGTCTTCCATTACAAATTTTCATTCTGCATTAATGTACTCAGCATAAATTGAGTGAATCAGTGCCACTATATGCAATAATATATACATATGTAAAAAAAACCAAACAACAACAACACTCTCTTGCTTCATAATGTGTGCTGACTTATACCTCTATTTTCATAACATCACACATGCAGAAAGGGAAACACGGGGAAATCAGTGAGCTGCCCTTGATCATCTTGATGGGTGCTGGTGCTAGGATTTGGAATGTTGAGAGATAATGCATTAAGACAAGTAGGGTGTAAATATTTTAGTTAAGGGTGTTTCTGATATTTACATTAAGTGCCAAAGTGAATGTTCAGAATGAGTACATATAACTTCTTTTTTCTCTGATTATTTTCTGATAAATTGCACAAAACAACATTTATTTTCAATCACATAGGTACAAGTGTACTGTAAATTATGCAGGAATAGAAAGAACCTTACTATGATCTAGGCATATCTCTAAGTGAAGCTATATCACTTCACTAGTGAGGATTGTGTCCATGTTGCCACTGCAAAACATTATCTTTGTAGGGAAAGTGAAGCCAGAACAATGGAAAGCAGGTTAAGACAAGATTCAAAAATAATGAACTTTGACAGTGAACTTTAAGTTGTGCTTTGCTTGTGCCACATTTTATCAGAGGAAGTGAATGAAGGGGACAATTTGCCCAGTCTGTTGGGACCCTTTGGCAGTGTCACCAGAAGAAATGAGAATTATCCAGTTTGTCAGTACCATGTTGGCAGCATCACCAGGAAAAACACTTTTGCCAGGGCTGCTAGGCCCCTGTTGATAGTGTCACTGATAAAGTGACTTTAGTTGTATGTTCATTTACTTCTGATATTTGTAAAAAGCTCACTTCATGTTTAAAAGTATAGCAATAAAAATTCTGTGCTCATGTCCAGTGGTAGTGGTTATGAGACTGGCTTTCCTAAGTGGAAAAGAGGACATGCGTAACCTTTGAGATACAGATGCATCTTTACATTATAATGAACAAAGTTCAGCTAAAGTGTAAGTTTGTGTCTTCATTGCTGAGACAGCAGTTGCAATTCATCTTTCTTGAGAGGGACTATGCAGTTACCTCTTCAAATTCATGCACTCAATGCCCAATGCTCAACTATGCCACCACAACAGCACCCTGTTCTTCATTTCAGAACATTCCATTGAGCCAGTGCAGACCATTTTTCATAGTAACTGTGTTCTTTTTTTCCTGGGAACGGCTTGCTGCAATAACTGTTTGTCTCACTGAAACTGTTTTTAATACAAGTGCCTTGACGTACCTAATCTTGGGAGGGGATGGGCTTTGAAGAAACTTTGGGGTTCCCATCTCCACCCCTCACCCCCATTTCGTTAATTCCTCACATCTTCTAAGCTGGATCTGCAGCCCTGTGGTAGGTGGCCAGGCTTCCCAGACAGTGAATGAATGTGTGTGTGGAGTCAGTTAGATGCATGGGATATGAATTGTAACAGTCAGTATGACAAACAGGATGAAGTCTAACATGCTAAACAACATGAGGGAAACATTGATGCAAGATGCATTGTATAACTTTCTGACCATCTAATTTAAAGATGAAATGAGTTAACTCAGATTCTTCAGGGTAGACCCTTCTCCTGAATTTCTGCACCAAGAACCATTACAGACTGGATATCTAGGTGATGTGTGTGCATACTTGCATTTATATATTGTTGTGTAGTTTTCAGTTTTTTCTTGTCTTAACCTCCACATGTTTTAGTCCAAAAATGTTCAAGCCAGCTCTCCCTAGCCACTATGGTTATGTATGCTCTAGAAAGGGAAATCTTTTTGAATTTTTAGTTGCTTCCAGTGGAGCATATGATTACAAGAGGACCATTGAGTTGAAGGGAATGTTTGGATCACTAAGTACAGTCCTATAAATCTTTTGTGTTATGGCTGCTGCCACTTCACACTATTACTATGTGTGGTTCTGTCTCCATCTCAAATCTGATTAACATTTTTGATCTCAAAACTTCTTCAGGAGTTCAAGCCCCTCATTTATCTGCTGCTTGCAAAGTATTAAACACCTAGCCAAAGTATATTTTGCCAGACTGGGCAAAGTAGAGGAAGTGAAGAGTGGATCTTTAGCCATGCTGTGTTTAAGGCTTGAACTTCTATAGGAGTGCAGTACTATACTCTGAGTAGGCTTGGTCTTTGGGCCATAGGGTATATCTGGTTTTGGTATCCCAGAGGCATTTGGTGTGAAACTGATATGAAGTTGTACAGTGCTAACTGTCCTAAGATGCTGCTGGATGGGATGCAGACAAATGTGTAAAGTGGGTAACCAGCTCCAGCTGATCCTGCTTGAGCTGTGAGGGTGGATTACATGTTCTCAAAAGGTACCCTCCAACCTAAATGATTTTGTGATTCCGCTAAATGAATACAGGAAAGCTTTTTTTCAACACTTATTTTAGCAAATACTAGATCAGCTATCTAACTCTGAGACAAATATCATGTCAGAGACATGTGCTGATTAAACTTAAATGTTTGAAGGACTGTGGGCTTTTAGCATTTAAATTTTATTTCATGAAGGAAGATGTCTTATGCTTTAAGAGCATGTTGTTCTAAAGTCAAAATAAACTGAAGCTGCTATTACTTCTGCAGAGTGAAAAAAAGTGTTCTGGCTCTTCTGTGCTTTTAATTCAGTGTTTTTTTATTTTAAAGTATTTTACTGTCTGCTGCTTTGTAATATATACTGCAGCCTTTGGGTAACTGAAAGATAACTGAGAAAATGATTTATTAGACTGAGAAATATTACTACTATGCAAAGGCAACTAGATGGTTTAAATAATGTACTATGTTACTTAGGAGGCAAACTTTCATTATATATATAATGATAGCAAAAGATCCATTCCAGTATTATGAGGTAATGAAGTATACGTGAATAATTCTATTACTAGGCTGCAATCCAGTACACTGCTCTGTCCTGACTAAAGGTAACATTACAGTGGTAATTGTAGAGATGAATGAATTAGACAAAATATAGACTGACTCATGTCTTCAGTCCAGTTTTGAATCAAAGGCTCTATTTTACTGTTGAAAATGATTGATTGTCTCTCTGGTGGGAATATTAAAATCTATGCCTTCTTTAGTTTCAGTATTCCCTAACATTTGATGACCTTAGGTTGTAATTATGATAGAGGACTACATTAACTAGGAATAAAACAGGAACGTATTATCTCCACAGAATGTTAACTGAAATCAGAAATATTGTCTCCTGATGAACTGTTGGATTTTTTTTTAAAATAGTTTTCTAGAGCTTCTCCTCATCTTTCAAAACTTTCCCACTCTGGCAGATATACAAATGATGTTAAACCATGTCATGAAGATTAATACATCTCGGTTATTTTTCAGCTCTGTAACAGAGGGCAGTCTCTAAGATATTAGGGAGGCAATGATAAAATGGATATGCATGATCAGATTTAGAGAGGCTTATTATGATGAACTTAACCAAAAGACCGTTGAACCATATCCTACTTTCATGTGATAAACCTTAAAGTAATTGTAAAGTTGTACAGGACTTTCAAAAAATGAAACTTGTAAGGGATTGCACAATGCTTTTAATAATTTTGCTATCTAGTTCTTCATAGCTGTTGATACCAGGCTTTGCTATGGCCTACTTAAATATAATAGAGGAGTGGTTCTCTTTAGTGATTTTTAAAAATTATTTTTTTGTTTAAGTGTTAGTGTTTATCCTCTGCTCTACCCAATATGACAAACTTAAGGGTGTTGAAAAGAGCAATCTCATATGTGAAGATATTCAGTTATTAAAGCATAGTCTATAAGTGACAGAAAATTATATCAAAGGTTAAGAAATAAGGACAATAAAATATATCACATTCCAAGACTAAATGGAAACCATGAAGTGTTAATTGCTCACGTCTAGGAAAAGAAATGAACAGGAGGGTAGAATTAAGCAACAGACACTGATAAGGCTAGATATAGCAATGGACTGTCATAGACAGTCTAAGCATTTAGACATTCAACATCAGCACCTTGAAAAAAAACCAAAGAAGCAAAATACCTCATATTCCAGGGATAATTTTGAACTATACTAAAGTAGAAACATATTCTAACAACAAAATATGTAGTATAGCCTCACACTTGCATTTACTGCCGTGATTTTTAATTGTCTGGTTTGGGGGGTCTTCTTATAAAGTTAGATAACTGCATATATTGGAGGCAATTTATTAGAACTGAAAGGAGCAGGAAGTATTACTAAAATGCCATCAGAAAACAACTCACAGCAGGTGAGGATAATTTATTCATCATTTCAATACCACACCTAATACTATTGTCTAGCTCTTCAAGCTGTTTGACAAGCAAACACTATATCAGCTAGGCACTTTCAAAGCAAATTTACTAACCCCATCCGCAACATCTACAGTGGAAAATCACCAGAATCAGCAACATTTCTGTTATGATTTTGAGGCAACAAGAGTTGCAGAAAAGAACTAGATCCCTTCACACATATTTTTTTTCTTTACAGTATTTTTTTCAAGAAAATAGCACCTAAGATTTTCTCCAACTTGAAATGGAAATCTCATTGGTTTTGCTTATAGTTGAGAAAGTGATTTATTTTTGGTTTTGTTTTCCAAAGCATTGAGAGAACTCAAATGTCTACTTCATCTGAAGAACAAGCAATGACAAGGTATTACTAGAAGAATCAATGAACCACCACAAAGGCTTTTTCATTCAGTCTAAACTGTCTACTGGTATTGATTTTTGAGAAGAGATGAGCCTTATAAGTACTAGGTAATGGTGTCGACTGTATTGATAAGAAGAGCAGTACAATATCTCGGTCATACGACCCAGAGAAATCACTGGTTACCAGAAATTTGAACTATAATGACAGTAAATATTTTTTAAACTTTTAATTATTGACTTAGTAATGGCTTTTTAGATTAATTTTTAAACCTTTGTAACTTTCGTTCATAGCTGCATATTGCTAGAAGCCTCATTTAATTTCTAGCACACAGAATTTAGGTGCTTGCAACCTCCTTCTTCAGCTTCGATCTTTCTCTCAGGGAGAGGAAATAGGACCCTTTGGCAAACCCATTGACAAGAAAATGTGTATGGTCTCATGTGCCACTGTAAGTGAATTGATTTTGCACACTGAAAATTTTGCTTAGCTAGCCACAATGTTCATCCTCAATTCAGTCTAATGACTTCCTGCCCTTGTGAAAGAAATCAGGGAAATCACATCAGTCATTTACAGAAAACAGGACTTGAAACAGAGAGGATGAACTGGATTTGTAATAGGTATTTGTCCAACTTTCTCCTGAAAATATCAAGTGATTAAGATTCCATAGTATCTTCTAACAAATAATTTTCCTTACTACTGAAACCCTTTTCCTACTATTTAAACATCTAACTAAACCTTCCTCCCTAGAGTTTAATGGAAGAGTTTGTCTAGTCTGATTCCCCATGTTTGCATATCTGAAAAACACTATTAAGGATTTATCTTCAAAGAGAGCCTAGTCTTCTGTAACTAAAATTTCCATATTCTTTCAGTCTATTCTCATAGGCTATGTATTCTGCATCACTGATCATTCTCACCACTCATATGTCTTACCACCCCTTGATTTGTATCCTTCAGTTTTTGACCT
This sequence comes from Piaya cayana, assembly GCA_013389865.1. Classification (NCBI taxonomy): domain Eukaryota; kingdom Metazoa; phylum Chordata; class Aves; order Cuculiformes; family Coccyzidae; genus Piaya; species Piaya cayana. Next base: position 51,966 of record WAAB01015793.1, read on the forward strand.
TGTAGGCCTTCAGCTGGGTAGTAGGATTTTTTTCACACTTTAAAATTATGTTTCTGTTTGTGTGTGTGTATTTTAGCAACCTGATGTTCTTTGATTCATGATCATGTTATGAACAGTTGAATAGATTAAGTAGTGCCTATTACTCTTATCCTTCTATGTGCTTGCAAATAATTTTTCAGGTTGTTTTCTGACAGTATTTTTCCAAGAAATAATATTTAACTGGCCTGATTCTCTTTTTCTTACCCACTATTGCTGCATTTTAATGGCAGCCCAAATAATTTTCTGATAGTCTGGACCTATTGCTCTTTAGTAACTGAGATCGCTTCCTTAAATTCTTAGTGTTGTAGGCTGCATTGCATCAGCAATCTGTAAATCAACTGAGAATTGCTAGCCACGTCTATTCTTTTTATAATCTGGTTCTTGCCTACTGCTGATGATTCTAGTTGTCAGCAAACTTAATCTTTAGCAGAGATTCAGTTGAAATTGAAGGTGATATTGATTAATAAACAAAGTTTTCACATTCTTGGTGTTGTGTGTCAATTACATTTTCTTCTAATTTTATTTCTTGCTTGCTACTGATGTGTTTGTGGAATATTTTTCTCATTACTCTTCATGTTTCTTGCCTTTTGTAGCTGATTTTGCATAGTACTTTGCAACGTTTCTTCTTTTACAGTAGAGAGCAAGCTTTATTCAGAGATTTGTACTACTCCTCTAGTCAGCATTCAGACTACAGAATCCTCTGGTTGTGTGGCGTGGGATTCATGATGAGGCATCACTCCAGCAGCTGGAGAAGGTGGTAGTCTCACTAGAGGGAAGCAGTATCTTGGCATTTGCCCCTTCAGTGCAGTTTAGTCCCAGTGGGGCTCACCAGGCTGCAACGGAGAAGAAAAACAGATATCTCTAGCAGAAAAGAGATTTTTTTTTTTTTTAGGTGCGTAGGAAAAACAGAAACAGAGAAAATGAAATAAGAAAATAAACTCACTGAGAAAGATAAATTCTTCCATGTAATTGATCCCATTGAATCCATTTCTTTAGTTATCTAGAAATCCTCATCTATGGATGCTCCCCAGGTATCATTCAGCAATATGCATTAACTCTTCAGTGCATGGCACTACTGGTAGAGTACTTTCTATTTTCCAAGCTTGTATTGCTTCAGATAATTCTGTGCAGCTGCAGAAATATTTGAGAAACTGTATGAGAAATCCATTTAGAAAAAGGAATGCAAAAATCGTATATTTTATGACCTTCTTAAAGTATATTTTTCAACAGTATTGATTCCATTCAGTGACTCTGAATTAGCTGTTAATATGTAGCTTTATTCACAATAATTTATTATTTTTATTATTAATAGAGTTTAATTCTTCCATATGAGTAAATGCTTATACTTTCAGCATTGAGATATATCTGTTATGTTAAATAAAATATATTTAATAAGCACTACAGATACTTTAATGCTAAATATACAGAAATATTTTCAACACTCAGCTGTTCATGAAAATGCAGCTAGAAAAACAAGTGCATAGTGAAAGAAAAGCTTGGTGCTTTAAATTCAGCATATTGAAAATCTCATGATATAATTTTTACTTGTTATATCATTACTGTAAATTTATGAACTCTGTAGTTAGTTTAGTCTTTATGTTCTCCTGGAATGCCAAATTAGTAAAAGATGTCTTATTTATTATAGAAACAAAGGTAATGAGAGAAGGAAAAAAAGATAAAATCTGATGTGTGTGTGACTACTGCTGTGTTTTTTTTCCTACCTTTAAAAGCTATATTGTTTCTAACACTAGTAGTACTGAAGTATTTCTCACATTTCAACTGTCACCAAAGCAAGTACATTCTTGACTTCTTCTAGTGCTTCAGCCTCTATAACATTCTCCCAAAGGGACGAGTTTACTTTAAGGACCAGTAGAAAATTCAGTGTTTGTCTGACAAGATGACAAGACATTCTAAACGCGTACAGTCCTGGAACTGAATATTCTTTCAGTATCACAGAACATGAACTCAAAACATTGAAGGCAGGTGTAAGAGGAAAAGAGTTCACAGAGATGTTTGCTTGCAGCAGTCCAGAGCAGTGACAGTTTTGAGTAGCAACTGTTTAAACTACCCCGCCTATATCACTAACAGTCCTGCATTTGTTGATAGTGCTTTTACCACAAGCCCTATAGAGACTCTAGAACAAATTCAGCTTACTGCTTGTCTTTGGGGCAAACTGGGATTGGCCTTTTCTCTGACACTGCCAAGCACTGATCTTCAAACTACCTCCTGGTGTTGATTTCAGCAGACATGTTGTACTTGGGAGTGCATTGGATGTAGATGGCAGACTAATCCTCTGCCCTCCCCCCTGGTGGAAGCAGTAATGCTTTGTTTATATTGTCTGAAAATATGTAAAAAGCAAAAGAAGGTAACAATGCTTTTAGTTGTTCAAAATGTTTGGATAAACAGAAAATGTTTATAAATCACTCCTTTGCCTTTGAAATTTGACTGAGTTTAGTCTTGTTAAAAAGAAAAGAAAGAGAAAAAAAATCCTCAACCAAGTTCCTCATGAAGCTTGATTTCTTCTCTCCCCAATACCCATTACCTGTAATACTGCTGTCCAGGCTGTATTTTAAACATAAGCCAACAGAGCAGACATTAGCATATACCAATGGTTACCACAGAGTGGTATCTAAGATACCTTCAGGGTTTTCCTCTGCTTGTATCAAATGCTTGTCAGCATGAGTGAATTTTAACTTTTAATGGTGACACTAGAGTTCAGCTTGAAAGGTAAACCTGACAGTTCAATGTGAAAGATGCTCAGTAATTTCTGTGTATTCTGATTGGTTTGGGCTATTTCACATGATCAAACAGGACAATCTTTCTTGACAGAACTAAGTTTTGAAGCATTTTGCAGAGCCATGAGATATATTTTAGCTGAATTGCATTATCCAGCTATAAAAAAAGAACAGCTCTCGGTTTATTTGAATCTGGTCATCTGTTTGAACATGATCTCCTTTTATCATGAGGATATTTAATTTATTAATAAATGTAAGTATTTTAATTATGTCCTGATTTTCATATGGAAAGTGTTTGTTTTACTGAAAATTGAATTTCCTATTAATGGGATAGATTGAGGAAGGCTGTATAGTGTGCTTATGAAAGGAGACGCTAAGAATATAAATCTGGAAAAAAGCTTAAGCCTTCTTTATATTCGTCTGCTCTGACTTCAAATGGGGATAGTTTTAGATTGCAGTAAGGTCCATGCTGTCATTTTCATTTCAGTTTTGTGCCCCCCCCTTTTTTATAATAGCTTCAAGCAAATTCAAATGCTTCATCATTTTGATGAAGTTTATCTTGTGATTTCAGTCTTGAAACGTAGATTTTAGCTAAGCACAACATATGCATCCTTTATACCATCATGCAATTAAGAAAGAACTTTAAATTACTAAATGGTTTTAGGATGATTAAGGTACCATACTCTTACAACTTTGATTTCTGTCATGGTATTGCAGGAGCAATGGCATAGCAAAGGTAGCTAAGTTGAGATTTTCAGTGAGTAGATACATAGCTGTTTATATTTTGCAGTCAATATGGCCATTTTCTGGGGTGCATTAACTCTCTTGACTTCTAAGAAGAAGTTTGTAGCAATATTCTATGCTTAAAACTGTCTGTTCTTTTAGATTTTCTTACTCTGGTCTTAGCATAATATTTTTTTCTAAAGCTGCGCAGAGTTTACCATGGTCTGATTCTTATGGACTTCAGCTTCTGGCTGTGCCTAATTTCACATCAGTCAGGGCTGTTTTCCTGACAAAGAGATCTTCACTGAATGAGCTAAACCATGCAGTTTCCAAAAAGGAGAAACTGAATAATATTTTCTTGAAGAAGCTTTCCATTTGTGACCAGCGTTGACCTCTGATTTACTCTCATTACCAGTAAACAAAGATGGTGCAGAGCAACTCCCCCTTTTCTTTTATGTTGAGGGGGTTTCTTAAGAGTTTAATATAGATTCTGGCACAGCAAGGAGTCTGTAAATAAATATTTTTGGCTATATGTTATGCATTAGCATTTATTTGTGTCTTCACAAGCACATGAACTGCTTAACACAAATGGTAGAAAAGGGCTTTGTAAAAATGGAGGCCCAAAGATGCATTTGATTAATTTACATTATTTTGCTTTGCTTCTACCATATGCAGACTTCTAAGTACAAAAGAACCCTTTCATTTTGGCAGAAACTGATCTTTGTTTCTCTACTAGAACAGATGAATATATTCAAAGTATCTCAGCAAAATCATGAAAACGAATAATGCCTTTTATTTCCTGGTGATAAAGTGTGATCTAAATTAGGTTCACCATTAAAAATACATAATTAGGGTAACAATTAGAATTGCAAGCAACAGATGGCTTAATACTTGAAATCCTGCTTCACAAATCAGACTGCAAGTGTTAAAAGGCACTAATTGCCACACTTTAATGCTATTAGGCTTTAAAATCTGTTTAAAGTCATAGTCTTATTAACAGTATCTGGGGAGATTTTTATGAATTAAGAAAAAAAGTAAAAAATATGCATATTGATTTAAATATACAAACAATTGCTTCCTGTAGGCTAAGGAGTAAAATGTTGGGTTCTTTGATCATGGGTTGACTGGCAATTCACCAGATTTGTTATCCAAGGATGGGGTACACCTGTCCCCTAGTGGAAAACGGGTACTCACCAAGAATATAGCAGGGCTCATTAACAGAATTTTAAATTAGATGTCTTGTCTGAAAAAAACCTGGAATGGCATTCCAGTTTCTGAGAGATGATGTGCTGGTAAGGATCCTTGTCCTGCCACCTCACAGGATGTGTGGTATTGCACATCTAATAGCTCCACAGAAGGGTTAGAAAATTCAGTGAGTAGTTTCTTAGGAATTAAGACTGTTTCCCTTGGGACCATAAGAGGGGTCAACAGCCCAAATGAAGTGCAATTACACCAAAGCATGTGGCATGGGCACTGGCTACCGCTGGCTTGGACAGGCACAGCCTCTAATGGGTAAAAAACTGGTTGGATGGCCAGGCCCAAAGAGTGGTGGTAAATGGAGTTAGATCCAGCTGGAGGCTGGCCACAAGTGGTGTTGCTTGGGGATTGGTACTGGGTCCAGTCCTGTACAATGTCTTTATCAACAACCTGGATGAGGGCATCAAGTGTACCCTTCACAAGTTTGAAGATGGCACCAAGCTGGGAGGAAGTGTCGATCTGTTGGAGGGTAGGGAGATTCTACAGAGGGATCTGAATAGGCTGGATTGATGAGCTGAGGCCAATGGGATTTGGTTTAACAAGACCAAATGCAGAGTCTTGCACTTGGGACACAAAAAGCCCATGCAGCACTACAGGTCTGAGGAAGAGTGGCTGGAAAGCTGCCTGTTAGATAAAGACTTGGGGTTGTTGGTTGACAGCTGACTGAACAAGAGCCACTAATGTGCCCCAGACAGCCAATAGCACCTTGGCTCGTATCAGAAATGGTGTGGCCAGCAGGACCAGGGAAGTGATTCTCCCTGTGTACTCTGCATTGGTCAGACTATACCTTGAATGCTCTGTTCAGTTTTGGGCCCCTCACTGTAAGAAAGACATTGAGGTCCTGAAGCGTGTCCAGAGAAGAGTGATGAAACTGTTGAAGGGACTGGAGAACAAGTGTTATGAGGAGCAGCTGAAGGAACTGGGATTGTTTATCCTGAAGAAAAGGAGGCTGGGGAGAGACCTTATTGCTCTCTACAACTACTTAAAAGGATATTGAAGAGAGGCAGGTGTTAACCTCTTCTCCCAAGTGATAGGACAGTAGGGAATGCCCTCAAGCTACGTCAGGGGAAATTTAGACTGCACATGAGGAAAAATTTCTTCACAGAAAGTGTTATCAAGTGCTGGAACAGGCTGCCCAGGGAGGTGGTTGAGTTGGCATCCCTGGTGGTTGAGTCAGTATCCCTGGAGGTGCTTAAAAGGTGGGTAGATGAGGTGTTTGGGGACATGGTTTAGTAGTACACATGTATGGTTGGAGATTAGATGATCTCTAAGGTCTTTCTAACCTAATAGTTCTATGATTCTAAAGAATGCATAGCATGTAGAATTATATGGTCAGAAGCAGGATTGTTACTTCATGTCTTGTCTAGTAACCCACAGTTATGAAAGGAAGTTCTAAAGTAACGCCTAAACAAGTAGTCCTGGGGTTGAGCAAACAGATAGCATAAGACTAACAGAGAATGAGTAGTGGCACTGTAGAAGCATGGTTGATCCAACAGCCATGGATTTCACTACTTCTGAAAGACAGATAGACTTGTATCTTGGCCAAGCATGTCTGGGATATAGAAAACCTGTTTGTTTCTCTGTTCCAAAACAAGATCACAGAACCACAGAATCACAGAATCAC
>WAAB01015793.1:58916-120076 GCA_013389865.1 Piaya cayana
CAGCGGTCCAGTCTGTCCAGATCCCTTTGCAGGGCCTTCCTACCCTCCAGCAGATCGACACTTCCACCCAGCTTAGTGTCATCTGCAAACTTGCTAAGGGTGCACTCGATGCCTTCATCCAGGTCATTGATAAAGACATTGAACAGGGCTGGACCCAGCACTGAGCCCTGGGGGACCCCACTTGTGACTGGCCTCCAGCTGGATTTAACTCCATTTACCACCACTCTCTGGGCCTGGTCAGCCAACCAGTTCTCCACTCAGGAGAGTGTCCTTCCAGTGAAGGACATGTGTCCTTCCAGTGAAATGAGGCTACTGGCTTTAAAGTGCATGTGTATGTCTTAAGGCTTTCACTAGAACTTCTACGGTCAACTGAAAAAGATTTCCTGATTTAGGTGATTAAATCATTAATTTCTAACCAAATTATGTTGGTTTATTTTTGCCCTAAATATAATGAATAGCCATGGGGACATTTTTTGTAAGATGATTTGATGTTTGTAAAATATTTTCCATATTTATGATCAATTTTCATTAAAATTTATATTTTTCTCTTGACCATATTTATGTCCTAACAGTATTCTTAACAGGAGTATAGAAATTAGAAAACCATAAATATTTAGTAGAAGTAACAGCATAGGATTTTTAAACACAACTCTCTAACAAGTGAAAGAAGCCCTAGGAAAAGTTGCAGTTCTCTAATTCAATATAAGTGAAGCCATCAGAGAAGAGTTCAAGGGAAAATTTAAGATCAGCTTTTTGCAGCATGGGGTCTCAGTTTACTCTTGCGCTATACCCAGTGGCATTTACTCTCACAGTAGAAGTTATGGGACAGAGGAAACAGAAAATGAAATTATAATTGCATAATTGCTAAAACCAAGAAAAATAATTACTTTTTCTCCCGATTTTGTGTTTTTAATTAAAATGCTTGCCTGTATAATTACAAAAACTGGATATCAGTAACACATTTTTATGCTCATAGCTATAAAGAAAATATTGCGGAATGTTCAGTAAGAGAAGAAATACTTGAAGCTCCTACATGAAGGAAAAACCTCTCTCAGATTAATTCCAGCCTGCCCCTTCTACAAAATGTCTTTAATTCTCAGAGGATTGTATATGAGAAACAAAAGGCAGAATCTGGCCAAGAGATTTTGTTTTTCCTTCTCTTTTGATTTTGGTGTCCAAGTGCTTTGCGTTTTGGAAAGTGAAAGATGTGATGTATTGAAACATGAAGTTGTTCATGTCTAGGATGTGCTTAGCCAGATCTGTCCACAAGGAACTGAATTGTCAGTAACTGAGCTGTGATTCAAACTGCTATGCAAAAGTTATTAGTTTAATGCTGCTCTTACAGTCAGAGGAGGCTTCGCCATGTTCATTCTTATTTCTGGTTCTTAAAGCAGGGAGTGTAAAATCAGGTAGTAGTTGGTACTATTTAATTTTTGCCTCCTTGCTTACTTGCCAAAAGTATGCTTGAGTGGAGCAACTGTGGAGCTGGCTGAGCCAGGGCCAGGAGAGGTCTTGACTCAATATGTGTAAGAGGGTGGGAAACAGGCTGCTTGGTAATGGCAGTGGCAACACCAAAATGCCTGCTCTCTATATCACGCACAGGAAAATCAAGCTACCTGCTGCTGCTACTGCCTCTGAAAAGAAGGGTAAGGAAAGTAGATAGTGATCACTTCCAGGGAATTTTTAATTCCATATGCTAACTGCTGTAATTCCCCAGGCTCTTCATCCCTCTCTAGTAGTAGTGACACCAGCAAGTCCAACCTCCTGACTCTGGGCTCTTTTACTTGTGGTTTCAGCTTTCAGTTCTTGGGGTAATGCGATTACATAGACTCATAGAATAGTTTGGATTGGAAATGACCTTAAAGGTCATCTAGTTCCACCCCCGCTGCCAAGGACAGGGACACCTACTAGACCAGGCTGCTCAGCAATCCATCTAACATGGCCTTGAACACTTCCAGGGAGAGTGTATCCACGATTTGCCTGGGCAACCTCTTCCAGTGTCTCATCACCTTCCTTGTGAAGAGAATCTTCCTAATGTGTAATCCCACCCTGTCCTATCACTGCATGCCCTTGTAAAAGTCCCTCCCTCCCCAACTTTCTTGTAGCCCCTTCAGGTACTGGAGGGCTGCAATAAGATCTCCCCAAAACTGTCTCCACCCATCCTCATAGCAATGGTGCTCCAGTGCTCTGATCATCTTCATAGCCCTTCTCTGAACCTGTTCCAAAAATTCCGTATCCTGCTCATGTTAAGAATTCCAGAACTGGACACAATACTCCAAGTAGGGTCTCACAAGAGTAGAGTAGAGTGGGGTAAACACCTGCTGGCCACACTTTTTTTGATTCACACCAGGATATGATTGGCCTTCTGGGCTGCACATATCACAGAATCACCGGGTTGGAAGAGACCCACTGGATCATCGAGTCCAACCACTCCCACAAAACACTAAACCATGTCCCTCAGGACCCCGTCCACCCGTAACTTAAACACCTCCAGGGAAGGCTAATCAACCACCTCCCTGGGCAGCATATTCCAGTGCCTAATGACCCTTTCCGTAAAAAACTTCTTCCTAATCTCCAACCTAAACCTCCCCTGGCGGAGCTTGAGGCCATTCCCCCTTGTCCTGTCCCCTGACACCTGAGAGAAGAGGCCAGCTCCCTCCTCTCTACAACCTCCCTTCAGGTATTTGTAGAGAGCAATGAGGTCTCCCCTCAGCCTCCTCTTCTCCAGGCTAAAGAGCCCCAGCTGTTACTGACTCATGTCAAGCTCCTCAGCAATCAGCACTCTGAAGTCCTTCTCTGAAGGTTTTGCTTCTGCTGTTTAGCTCCAGCTGTGCTTTGGCCTCCCTGACCCCATCCCTACACAATCAGACAGCATCCCTATATTCTTCTCAGATTCCCTGTCCCTGTTTACACTGCCTGCACAGTTTCCTCTTGCTCTTCTGTTTGACCAGCAGGTCTTGACTCAGCCACCCTTGTCGCTTCCCTGCCTGATTTCTTACATCTGGAGACTGAGCACTCTTGTACTGTATGGAAAGCATCCTTAAATATCTGCCAGATCTGTTCTGCTTCCTTGTCCCTGAGGACCATATGCCAGGTAGCTCTACCGACTAACTTCTTGATCTGGAATCTTACTTTCCTAAAATTTAGGGCCCTGGCCTTACTCCTTGCCAGTCCCATATCTGTCAGGACCTTGAACTCCACCAATGCATGACTGCTACAGCCCAGGCTGCCTCTGATGTGGACGTCACTGATAATTAAATTTTGGTTTGGTTCAAGTTTTCCTGAATTATAATCCTGTTTTTTTATTAGACTTTTACTATGTGGGGAAAAAAAATGGTTTCCTGTTTGCCTCACTTTCTTTGTTGGGTAAGATGATATAGACTACCTGAACATGTCTTGCTATGCTTCTGTGCAAAGTATTTTGTATGCCTTATTGAAACACTGGAACTTAGATCTCATCTAAGTACGTAAATAATTTTTAAAAGAACCCTGCCAATAAACAACACATTGGCCATTTCCTGAAGAAAGCTGTTTGAAATGGAGTAAAAGGATCTGTGGTGTTTTTATTAGTCCCGTGTGTTTTCTACAAAGTTGAATCTTGCAAAAAAATAAGGTCAGTTGGTGTTTTATTGGTAGAGAATCATACAGCTGAAATCACAGACTTTGGTTTTTGCACCTTAAAACCATATGGTGAGTGTAATTGAAGCCCTATGAAAGTCTATTCCCATATGGAGCTGAGTTTGATTTACAGAGGATACCTTGTAGCTGCTTTAAAAATCTTTACTAATTTTTCTTTGTTAATGACCATATGCTTCTTTTGCGTTTTAAGACCACACATACTAACTGAATACTTGATTTTTCTTATTACTTGATAATTATGGATTCTCTGTAGACTAGTCAATGAGGTGTCTGAATGAAGGTTCAAAGAGAAAGGAAGACAGCTTTTCAGTAATATCTTGCTATTTATGTCTGGTCAATGGGAATGACATGAATGCATGAGTGAATTCTTGCCATTTAATTGATTATCCAAGGAAAATTCAGAGCAACATGATGTCTAATCACAATGAAAGCGTGTGCAAATTAAAAAATAAAAATAACCTATGGAGTTAGAGAAATGAAAAAGTAAGAATATATTTCACCATTCCAGGTTATATAAACTGAACTGTGGTTTTAGATTTGGCCTGCTGTGAAATACGAATGTCTATGGAATTCCAGCCAGTAAATGAAAATGGAAATACCTATTTCTAATCTTTATACTTTATTCTCAAGTTTTAACTCATTAGTCTGACAGTAAAGTGGGAGTTAAATTTATTAGGCTTCCTTATAATGTGCTCAGAAGAGAATGGTCTGTGCTGATTTTATAGATTGTATTGAAAACCCTAGCAATTGTTCATTTTAATGTATTTCTGACAGGAAATCAGGAAGAAACTAGACGTCTTCTACTGTGTTTTCTTTGAGCTGGTAAGGTCTGCATATATCTTCAGATGAAACTCAGAAGCAGAAATTGATACATATGAAAAATGATCACTTGAATGGTGATACAGTGAAAACTACGAATTTCCTCTAAAATTTTAGTGAATTTTTTTTGGGAATAGTACAACATTTTTCTCATGGCTAGTCAATATTTTCTGAGAGATCAATTGTCATGTCCTTCAAGTGCATGGCACAAAGGAACAAGAAAAACAACCCAATATTAGTTAATTTGAAAATTTATGTTAAAATTGGTAATGTAAAATAGTAGCCAAGCTATAACATAGACATTTATTAAAGTGTGAAATATTAATTAAGTATAAAATAGATATTCATTTTACAACTTTGAGGTGTTTCTATCATTCAAGTACTAGCCATCACCATTTTACAGAGTGGCTTATATCTTTGTCAGGAGCTTTTCATAGCTGGGAATATTTCTTTCACTGGCTAGCAGAATCAAGCTTTACAGGTGTAATCTGTGTTGTGCTGTTACTGCTTGTGTTATGGTTTAACTTCTGCCAAGGAACATAGAGCAATTGTTGCTATTTGATTTGTTCCTACTGGCCTAAGATTAAGCCGCTGATTTATGGAGAGTATTCTTAGTGAGATAGTAAGTTTTTTGAGGATGGTGCCTGTAGGGGTTTTTTTTGTTGTTTTTGTTTTGTTTGGGGGCTAGAGGAGGCATCTAAGAGGAAGCTTAGTTAGTTTCTTAACCTAGACATGCTCTCATCCCACCTCAGATTAGGGATTCAAAACTTTATTTCTGTATGCGGATCTAGTTTACATGAGGAACATGGTGTTAAGGTTCTAATTCTTGCCCTTTATGTCTTAAATCAGCATCACAATCACTTGCTATTATGCTGTGGGTTGCTCTGTTTACAAGTAGAGATTTTTCTTACTATACGTGCAGCACCTAACATAGTGGGACCTCATTAGTTTTTGATGGGTACTGTTGTAGCACAAATAGTAAATGGTTGTGAGAACAAGTATTTTCTATGCAATCAATCCAATTTTATAGTCTTAAATATTGACTCATGCTATGAGGGTTCAGTGGGACTTAAAATATGGGATAACTTATGCAAATAATTGAATAAACTGCACATCTTATTAAATATATATCCTCTTCAGTCTTGAGTAAAATGATCCAGACTCATTTATGCATTCTAAGTTGATGCTTAAAGAGAAAACCAAAACCAACAAGCTGACAAACCATCGCAAAGAACTGCAATACAGTTAGTTTGGGATCGTTCCTGTTTGGAGTTCTATAGTGTAGTTAATGCTTTCTGAATTCCAATACAAATTGTCCCAGCTGAGAGTGAAATTAACAACAAATGTAAAATACACAATTTGGTTTTTCTTGTTTTCCTTCTTTGCTGATGTGCAGAAATACTTAGCACAGATAAGAATAAAGCCTTGTTTGTCTGATGCAGTTTTGCTATCGTATACAGTGAAGACAGAAAAAAAGTAAGTTGTAGGAAGTATTTTTTTATCCTGTTTATGAAAATGTATTTCACAATCATGATTCATACAAATAAAAAATTAGTTTTCACATACTAAGGAAATATGCACTTGTAAATTACATAAAACCACTGCAAGCTAACTTTTTCTTATTTTAGAGTAGTACTGTTAGGGAAACAGTGTTAATTTGTTCTTGTCTAACCCTCAGATGGAACTGAGAATTATAAAGTTGAAAGTGACATTATTGCCAGACAGTTTCACTTTTGCATGTTCAACTTGCAAACCTTGTATATTCAGGTTTGACAAGGCTGTTGGTTCAGCATTCTCTGAAGGTGAGATCCACTGAGATACTCGCAATTTGCTCATTGAATTGCTCAAAATGACTAGTCAGTTCTCAAACTTATTGGCTGTAGCTTTGCGCTTTATTTGAAGTTAGGCCAAATAACAGTAGGAAGCGAATGAAGTTTTTCTGAACAGAGTATTTTGGCTGATATGTCAATTCCTCCTTCAGTCTATCAGACAAAGTGCTGTAAAACTACTGAAGCTTGAGGCTTTTTCATTTGGAAATAGGCTGGACTGCTTGATGCAATCAGCTAGGCGTTTTATGTACCTGTCTTGCGAGGCTGCATTTTGGAGGGATTGTCTGGTAATTTCCTTTCTGTAATCTCCATTAATTTCTTCTTGCTCCCTCTCTTTCTCCTCTATTTCCCACTCTTCTTTCAGTTTTCATGTGGAAAACAAGTTTTTTTTAAAAGCAGTTCCAGTCTTGTCTCACTTTGCAAACCTTAAGCTTGCTATGAATGACCTAGACTTGTACAGAGTAGATCTGGGTGGGAAGGTAACTGTAAATCATATTCTGCATCTGGATGTAGTATATCATTGCTAAAGAATAACATTATGTGAGTGGAATAAGAACCCCAAGTTCTTCCAAAAGTCCCTGCCCCCCCTTTACACTTATGATATTGTGATGTTATAATTTCAGGTGTGTGAAGCATAACAAAGGCACACAGTTGCCATCGAAATGGCCATTGTGATCAAACTCTATGTTCTGGCTTGCCAACAGGAAGGATGGGGCATTGCTTTCAGGTAACATCTCCATCCTTTGTGACCAAATTGCAAAAAGAAAATGGCAGGAGAGATGGATCACTATCACTGCTTGGGCAGTCAGGATGTAAATGTTCATTTTAGCTGAACTTTGCCCATTATAATAACATTATAATGAAGTTAATGCACCTCTTGGCTAGCCTATCCACCCTTTTCACAAACCATACCCCCCAACCACTCCCACTGGGCATGTGTATTTAATTTCTGTTGCTATATCATTAAAACATGAAGTGAGATCTTTTTGGGCCAATCAAGAGTGGATGAATGTATGAATAAAGTCACCGAAGCTCCACCCGAACAAGTTATTATAAAAGTGGAAAACAAAGGAGAAAGTTGTAGGAAAGATTTAATTGAAATGTTCTGGGATCTGTTGACAGGCTGAATCTTTATTTTCCCCTATGTTTGGGATGTCATTGTGTAAGACTTGTGTAATGCTATATTCTAGCATCATGGTAACTATTAGTACCTTTCTGTATCTGGGATTTTGATATTCACTACCTGCATATTGCTTCTTTCTACACTTAGTGCTTGATTGCATGCTGCTTCAAACATATTTTCACAAATAGTAGCAATTCTTCAGGAAAACGTCATCCAGTAGTCCTTTTTTTGACCAGATGAGCAGCAGCACTTCTTCAGGCTAGTTTCACAGGGCAGTGGGCATACGCTTTATGTTTTCTTGTCAGGCAAGTCCATGCCCCGTTAGCATGTTTAGGGTGGTCTTGCTGTGAAAGTTCTCTAAATGGGGTATGTGCAAAAGTTTCTCCAGGAAAGTTCTGGAATTGGGGCATGAGAAGAAGCTTTTTTTGGGAAGATTCTGGAATTGGGGCTGGGGGTTTCAGGGTCACTGGCTGTTCAACAGATTGTTGCCAGAATAACCTCTGTGTGAACCCTTTGGGTACTCATGCTCAGTCAGGTCAGGGAGAGAGAGGCAGGCTTGCTGTTGCACCTCCTCTGTGGGAGCCCATCCACAGATCACGGGGCTGGGGGAAGAGCAGTGCCTGCTCTTACATCTCCCACTCTCATTATGAACCAGGACCCACAGAAAAGCCCCTTAGGTGCATGCAGCCCTGCACTCAGACAATGTTTAAGGTCCAACAAATACAAGTAAAGAAATCAGTCTTTACAACCGGGCAATAATTTAAGCAATATTTTGAAGAAAGTGGTATATATTAAGACAGCAGGATGCTCATGGCTCTGTTGTTTTCAGTGATTGGTACCATTTGCGGCAAAAAGACATCTTTTATTACAGAAAGGTAAACACATAAAAGATTAACAAAGTATAAAATTCTGAAGGTTAACTGACTTCCAACATTCATGAAATAAATGAGTTTTGAAAGTCATAGATGAATGGTAGGAGTGTAGGTGTCCATGTCTAGGTAGCTGAGATGTGCAACTGAACCAACCTCATTGTTTGAGGTGAGAGGTTTTCCATTGTAGCGTATTTCTGTTACATCTTTCAATTCTCTGCTCAGGCTCTACTTAGCTGTGAATATTTATTTGGGCAGATATATGCTGTGTGGCCTAAATGGAATTAAAAATATTGACAAACGGCTTCAATACAGTTTATGAGTCTTTTGAGATTATGCTTTAACAGTGGCTCCCACTTGTATGATAGAAATAATGCCTTTAAAGGAAATATTCTTAATAGCAAATATATTGTATATAGTGATTAGAAGTTCAATTGCAGTTCATGCTAATTGACATTAACCTGAAATAGAGAGATGTTTTAAGGACAGTTATACATAATGATTTATCAGTTCTTGGAAATAGTTTTCATATTCAACAAGTTTGATGATAATAAAGTAGTAGGAATATTGTTACTCATATCAAGTGGAGAGGAAAATGCTACAGATATACAACATGTTTAATGGAAGAATTCTGTGGGTTTTCTTTTTTTTTTCAAGATGAAGTCTTTAACTGTGTGGGCCAGGAACCAAGTGGTAGTGAGTCACATCCTTAATGAGCCGTTCATTAGGTAGGTTGAAAACTTCTAAAATGCTTCGTTTGATTCAGGATTGCACAAATCATGAAATCATGTATGTACCCTGAGACTTTGATCTAAGTGGTATCACAGGTTTTCTTTAACAGGCCTGTTGAATGTTATTACTGGATACTAAAGGTAGTTTTTGAAGCTCTGACTCTAGCTTTTGACTCTATGAATGGTAGAACTGATTTTGTTCTTGTCTCAATGTCAGTGACTTTAATAGTTGGCCATACTGTACACAGCGCAGGAAAAGGACGTAGGGAAATGGGAATGGGGGTGAGGAAGCCTAATACTATATTGTTTCTGCATTTCCCCAGTCCTGTATGAAATTCAAACTAGTGTACACATTAAAATAGCATTACTCCCACTACAGGCAATGAATAGTATTATTTCAATACAATATCTTCCTGCCATATAATTTTCTCTGGCCTATGTTACTAATTAAGATTAATGGAGAGAACTCCCTTGAGGTAGTGCATGGGTTTATTCTCAGTTTGAAAAAAGATGTACATTGGATGTTCATTGACCTTTCCACATTTAAAAGGTTTTGCATAGATGTCTGTGGTTGCAGGGGCCTTGACTAGGTGTTTTATCCAGTTTTCCTTGTGTTCAGGTACAGAGGTACTGTAATTCTGAACTGTGATGTCCCTATTACGCTTTAATTCTTTACAAGGAGAACCATTTGTCTCTTCTCCTTTCAAACATTTTTTCCTTACATGACGAGAAAAAATAGAACTACATCAGGTAAGTTCTTCACAAAGACTAAGGTCACTGTAAGCTGTAGTACAAAATACATAATTCTTGGAAGAATAGGGTTTAATCTAAACCAAGTTATTCAATGGCCTAATCTCATTTTTTAAAGAAATACCAACCTGTTATGGTGAATGCAGAAAGTTAAACCAAGTACTTCAAACAAAGAAATGATAAATGACTGCGGTATGAAAGCAAGAGAGCTAAGATAAGAAAAGCAAAAGGGATGGACTTGGTGAACAAAGAATTTTTTTTCCATTTAATAAGATTACATTTATGAATCAATGTCTCCCAGGGAGAGAACTGAGCACTGATGTGAAATACGAAAAAAAGTTGAGAAACTTACAGACAAGTGTGTGTAGTAAATTTAAACTTTAAGATCTGTTCATGGACTGTCTCTGGAAGTTTGATGTCACCCTCTAGATTTTATACACCATTTGCATTCTTATCTAACATACAGATTATAAGTGAAATGAAAAATAATTACTTAAAATAACACATAACAGGGACAACAGTATTTCAGATCCCATTTCCACAATCCTTATACAGCAAACCTTTCACTAAGATTACAGCTGGCTTTTATTAGAGCCTCGCAAACTGAATGGCAGTAATTCTTAATGCAGTGGATTAGACACAGTTTATTAATTTGTTTATTTTACTGATGTGTTTATTAAGTGATGTAATTTTTTTTCCAGTCAACAGGGAGTTTTCTCTCTGAGGCCTCTCTGAGGTTTCATTTCTGCTGGGAGTAATTATTAGGTATTTTTTAACAGGTAACAAGTGTAACAAATTTTATTTTTCAGTGCTTTGCATTTGGACTTCTCTTAAATTAGCTTTGAATATCTGCTAAGTAGTTACAGAGTATTTTGAATCCACTTTTCTAGGAAAGACACTATGGTTACACAGATACAGGAACTGAAAAACAACAGTTCAACGTAGGCAAGAGGTACAGAGCTAAAAGGAATGTCTTCCTTTTAATGGGTCATAGTACATTGATATGTCTATTGTATAATTCTCTTTATTTAAAACAAAGTTATTCTTAACACTGTACCTGTTCAATTGCTATGGGCATGCTAGTTTCTGGGACTGGTTAATGGAATGCACTTAGTATCTCAGTGAAATATGTGTCTGAATCTATGAAGAATATTGCTAAGATGAAACATATTTGTCTAAGGTTCTTTTAGTTATGGCAGTCACAGTTGTGAAAGGAAATTTAAAGAAAATTATCTTTAATGTTGTCTTTGATCATCATCTAATTTTTCATCTAATATTTTTTATGTGTTGTCTTGCTCCTAAGGACAATGCACATGTGAAATTGGAAATTAATTGCTTTAGTAGGCTTTGAAAGTCCTCTTGAAAGTTCATTAAGCATACATGCATTTATGTGTGATTACATTTGGTAGACCAAATCTTGTGGGCACAGAGCTTAAAGCTGGTAATGGTTTTGAAGTGGAATTTTCAGAGTAGAATTCAAGTATGTTGTGCTACTTTTAGTGAAAATGATAACAAACAATATACTTCCATCTTCACAGAATCACTAGTTGGAAAAGACCCACAGGATCATCAAGCCCAACCATCTGCTTCCAAAAACACTTCTGACTCATTCTAGTGTGGTATCTGCAGCTCTGGAGACCTGGTTTGCAGTCCCCAACTGATGGTACAGACCCTCTGGTGCATTAGGGGCCATGGGAATGCTTGATGTCCCCCACGAGACATGTCTGTAGGTCTATGCAGTCTTCTCTTGCCCACCAGGAGTACAGTTGCACCATCCCAGCTTCTTCAGGTACCAAAGAACTACTGGTGATATCAGAAGACAAGGGGTAAAACAGAGCTGTATAAGAAAGTGGATTTCTCCTCTCTGCAAGTTCTGTTTCCCCACTCAGGAAGCACATATTTCAAATATTTCACCACATTTAAGTCAGTAGCAAAGGAACAAAATGAAAACCTAGTCATTGTCTCTGGCTTAGCCGCCTTATAGATCAACTCCCAGCCTTTAATTCTAGGAAGTGAGCAACCACGAAGTCTCTCAACAGCCAAAGACCCCTCNGATGAAAGAGTGTGGAATGAAGGCAGGACCTGGCCAAGCCAAACAAAGTTTTCCTTGAGTGATTACATCTGCCGGAGAGTCCCCAGCTTGCACTCTCCTTACTGAGAAATTCTACTCATGTCTAGGACAGTTAAAAATCCCGAGAAAAGCTGCTCCGTAATCAGAAAAGCTCTGAACTGCCTGAACTTTTGTTACACTGAATTGCCGAGAGCTTGCTCCATCCTTCTGGAAGCAAAAGCTGTAAATTCCTTTACAGAATATTTTTTGGAGGTAGAGGGAAAACTGGGCATAAATCTTAATTTCTTTTTCCCCCAAGTAAAAACAAACAATTTAGAGAAGTCCTCCTCCCTCCCAGTGTGTGGTAGCTCAGCACAAAGAGCATCCAGGAGAAAAGGAAAAGGGATACCTCATCAAATTATGGTTGGACTCGATGATCCGGTGGGTCTCTTCCAACCTGGTTATTCTATGATTCTATGAAATTAGGCAAAATTAAAAAAGGTTAAGTGAACGATCTGTGGAGCCAAAGCCTCCAGTTCTGTAAGTATCCCCTGGAAGCCCACAAGGACAACGGCTGTTCCATCAGCACTGGAGCTGCTCAGCTGATGGAGGGGATTGAGCAGCCAGGAAAGAGCACACACACATCCAGTGCCTGGGCCAAGGCAGGATCCACACCAGGCTGCCACAGGAAACTTCTTCTACACAGCAAAACCAAGACCTGCAAGCCAGAACGAGATTAATATTGAGGAATTTTCGAGTTGGCTAAAATAACTGGGATTGTGACCTCATCAGACACACTCCTGGGTTNTTTCAGAGGTAGAGGGAAAACTGGGCATAAAACTTAATTTCTTTTTCCCCCAAGTAAAAACAAACAATTTAGAGAAGTCCTCCTCCCTCCCAGTGTGTGGTAGCTCAGCACAAAGAGCATCCAGGAGAAAAGGAAAAGGGATACCTCATCAAATTATGGTTGGACTCGATGATCCGGTGGGTCTCTTCCAACCTGGTTGTTCTATGATTCTATGAAATTAGGCAAAATTAAACAAGGTTAAGTGAATGATCTGTAGAGCCAAAGCCTCCAGTTCTGCAAGGATCCCCTGGAAGCCTGCAGGGACAAAGGCTGTTCCATCAGCACTGGAGCTGCTCGCTGCTCACTGCTCAGCTGATGGAGGGGATTGAGCAGCCAAGTAAGAGCACAGACAAATCCAGTGCCTGGGCCAAGGCAGGACCCACACCAGGCTGCCACGGGCAACTTGTATACAGTAAAACCAAGACCTGCAAGCCAGAACGAGATTAATATTGAGGAATTTTCGAGTTGGCTAAAAGAACTGGGATTGTGCCCTGATCATACACACTCCTGGGTTTTCTGAACACTCACTGGCTTCACATCGTGGGTCCAAGTCTCCGTCTGATGACACATCTTGAAATCTATTACCACAGTTTTTGTTGCAAATAATGGTTCCTAGAGATCTACGGAGAACAGTAGTGTATGTCAGTTTATTCTAGTGTTTTTAAATGTATTACAACTTTTTAATGAACTTTTCTAATGTTAAATTAACATGTTCACAGCCTATAGAAGTTTAATAAAAATGTTAAATCAGTAAGATCTAGTGTTTTTTTTCTCTAACTGCAAGATTCTTGCTTGTATTACAAAAAATAAAAATATAGATTTATTTTTACATTTATGCTGTGTCACATATGGCATCATGACTTGATAGATTTTCTTCGGGAATAATGTATTAACCGGAAAAGGAGAACCCAGGAAGATTTAAAGATAGCATTGTAAATTAAGACATCTGCCATGATCAGTACTGTCTTTGAATTCTATAATTAATTATCATTTCACAACATCAGTGGTGCAAAATTTTCCCTTTAGTTTGTGTGGATTTTATTGGTTATGTGTAATTATTGGTGTCAAAAAAAACCAAAACAGAGAAGAGAGAATTTTTAGGTGCATTTTGTCTGCACCTAAATAGTTCGCTTTTTCAAAGCCTTGTAGACAACATACAGTGCAGATTTTAGCAGAGGAATAAGACTTGCACAAAACATCCACTACAATTTACTTTTAATTTACTGAATTTAGAGACTTAGTTTGAGGTTTAAAGTCACACAAGACAGAGTGCATCTTGTGTCATTCTCATTTTGATAAGAAACCATCTGACAGTTTGATAAATGATCTACTCTGTAATCACAATCAGAATATATAAAAGCTCAGTGATATGGAATTGTTTTTTTATTCAAATTGGACTCCTTGTTTATAAGCTATTAACTGAGTTGTGAATTTCAGTTGATAAAGTCAGGCAGAGTTTTTTTTCATAAACTTGTCTTGAGGTATTGTAGAGAGCCATATCAGCAGGATATTCAGGTGTGAAGAATGTGAATTCTCTTGGATAGCATTATTATCCCTTTAAGAAATGGTTTTCAAAGGTGATTCAGACATTTGGTTTTCTTAGGACATCATATTTAATATTGTTGTTATCTTGAAAACAACATATAACAGTAAAATATAATCACAGTATATCTGTGAATGTCAGTCAATGTAAAGAAAAATCATATTGGTGAGTTAGCAGAAAAATCAAAGAAAAGTCAGTTTCTGCTATAAATCTGAGATCTGAACTGTCATTCATTTGATTCAGTCTAAGTATCTCCTTCCCATCTTCAGCAAAACATGAATCAACTGCTTGCTTCCTCAAATATTTTGATAGTTTAAAATATTTCTGTAGTCCAATACAGTGGCTGAGTTACAGGTCTGAAGGCTGGTGAGATACTAGAGGTACAGAATACTGAGAAGCATTAGAGGATACTGAACTTCAGTAGAGGAATAGGTGCACCTTTGCCTTCCTGAAGGTGGCTGGGAGGATGTGACAACACTGTACACAGAAGATTAATTAAATCTCTGTGCTAGATGGCAGTCACTCTATGTTCGTTCCTAATCTCTGCAATCCTTTTTGGTCATGCCATACACCTGACTCTTTTGATAGAATCTCAGTTTTCTACAAATGTGAGAAATTTGTCTTTATTGTTCCCTCTTGTCTGGATACAATTGCCCTTGGGAATCACTCCTCTATGTGTAGAAGCTACGTATCTGAATAGAGATCTTGATTTGGCTAAGTGGTTACTTTCTTTTCATTTCCTTGTCTTCAGATAGTTTAAAAATTCTTTATGTCAATGTCATATTAGATGATATATTTCTGATATCTTTATATTTTTTAAAGTGCAATTATGATGGGAAATGTTAGCAGATGTAGTTGTGAGAAAATTTATCAAAGGAATTTTGGCAATAAACAAATTATTCCAAAAAGAAGGTTTTGTTAATATATTTTTCCTAACAACTTATATAAGAGTTAAATTTAACAATATTAAACTCCTTTGACTCATGAAGCTTTCTTAGAAGTAGTTTTAAAGTTTGATACTGCAAAGCTGTATCAGCCAAATTCAGTAGTCAATCTTCCATCAGTATATTGCTGATTTGGCAAGAAATAATGCTGAACAGAGTGCAAGCAAGACCCACTATGACTCAGAAGGACAATTACACATTTTATATGACCTAAATAAAAGAAATGATATGGCTCCCTAAACTGGAAAATTGCTTTAGAGTCAGTGTATGAACTTCAATTGTTAAATATGTGTAATCATTCTAGTTTTGGAAGATCTAGTTTAACTTCAACATATGTTAAAGAAGTTTCATATTTACAATAAATATGAATGAAAGTATTTTCAAAGACATCAAAAGAAAGCTTGATTTTTATACTATATTTTTCCTGAGACTGTAGCTCAAATACCTATTCTTTAGCCTTTTGAAAGACAACATTCATGTGGTCTTTCACCTTTCCTTACTCTCTTTAAAGCAAAGGGCACAGGTACCTCTACGTTGTTTAGGTATTTGTATAAAGGTGTGATTAAAATATGGAAATGTAGAAGCTTCCTGCAAGAGAATTTGATTTTCATAACTTCAACTGTTAAATGTAGAAAATTCCTCCTCCTTAGATGGAAAGCAGTTTACAGGAAGGTTGCTGTATGAAATAAATATGAATAACAACAGTTGATGGGACTATAAAAAGGAAAAAAAAGTTAAACAAACAAGGACTTCTTAGCATATGAATTAAAAAACCCAACCTAACCTCAAAACTGTCAGAACCTAAATCCGAAAGGTCTTATAAATAATTTTTATGCTTCTTATCAGAAATCAATGATCAAATTGCATATATAGTTATAAAGATAATAGTACCCTGTAGGTATTTTGTTCTGCTTTTCTGGTGGTCATTTGTTTTGCCATGTGATGATGATGCATTTTTGTTCCCATTTCCAGCTGAAAGATATGCAGGAAAAAAATGTGGAAAACTATTCCTAAATTTTTCAGAATTCTGAAGAATATAGTTTGACACTGTAAAAAGCATTTTCATGGCATACATTTCCTCCAATATAGAGGGAATATTGAGTTTTAAAGGGCTATTTATTCAATTGTGGAAAGATATCAGTGGAACAAATGACTATAAATGAATGAGCCACCCAAATTTATGTTAGACATTGTTTATGGAACAATGATTAAGCAGCAGAATGAACTATCAAGGAAAGTATTGGATGTTGTATTTGATTTTTTTTCTGGATCATGAGTCAGCTGAGGACAAGTTATACTTCAGTTAAATATAAATTACTGATTTCACCAGCTGAGACAGTCATGTAAGAATCTCAAGTGTCAAGATTTCTTGCCCCTCATAGCTTTTGTATATCTGCGAAGGACAGGAAAATACTTTATTTGATGTTTTCAGTTTGTGTGTAATTATTTAATATCTGTATTTTCTCCAGTATCAGGTAAGTTTAAAAGTATTATTTAAACAGATTTACTAAGACATCTCCTAGATTTCTTTTTTTTTTTCCTGCATAACCGTGCTGTTGTTCTGTTTTCCAAGCAGCTATAGGTAAAGCATAGAATAGACAAGGATTCAGTGACACTCTTTACATGTTTGTTTTTCTGCAATTTATATATAGGGCAACACAATGGTTTAATGGGGAACTCACACATGCTTTTCCAAGCCTCCCTAGTACCAACACTGTGGGACTTATTAATGTTCCTGATTTTAACACAGTTGTTATCCAATTACACATACAAAGGCGCAATACTCCTCCTAAAGTAATGCATTGATTATATTTTATATCCATCAATGTTGCAGATGCTAATAAAACTGCTGCTATGCTCATGTAAATGACAGAGATTTGCCTGTAGGGCATTAAGTAAGCCCACCGAGCATGAGAAAAAAGCTTGTGTTGATGCTTAGGCTTAGTGTAGAAGTCCATGCAGCAAAATGAAAAGAGATAAAGCTCAACAAAACCTTGCACTTAGTGCTTTCAAGCTAGACTCTACAGTCTTTATCTAAGAATTACTAATTATAACTACTGGTGTAATATCTTCCAAGACTTTTAAAACATTGTTTAGTTTGGAAGAAGTCTGAAGTTTACACAACATAAAATAACAGAATTTTTCTCCCCCACCCCCTTGGTTCTCCAGTTCTACACAAATTGTCTAACCAGTAATGCATCATTTGTCCTTGATGTGAATTTAAAAACAATCAATTGCAGGCTGTTAAGAGAATTCATCAATTCAGATTTCAGTGAATAGTGCAATGTACTCCTGCAGTTTGACAAGGTAAGGGACTACTTTCAATTTTGACTTATTTGAGTAGTCCTTATCCCCATGAAAAATGTCAGTGAATTCAAGGAACTGCAGAGGCAAGTGCTGTATTAGTAAGGAAGTATTACGTAGTAAAAAGGACAGGAAAAAATATATCTGCCTGGGGGATTGAAGCTCTGCCATGTCATGATTGAAAGCTCCTAGTTGCTGTAGAATACATCAGTAATAAGGTTTGAGGATGTAATTGATTTTGATCCTTTTCTGTCCTGTGTTGTTTGAATCTTCTCTTTTATGTTACCAGTGTTTCGAAGCTGTAGCAGTTGATTACCATTACATTGCATCCTAAACTATGTGTTTCTGAATATCTATAAAGTTCTGTTCTAATGTATCCTTATCGCTGCCATTATGGCTGTAAATATCTTAGTGTCACTTTAGTTAATTGTAGAAGCTGAATGATGTTATCTAACTTGCAACGATGCAGAAGGAAATATGCACTTGTATCCTGCTATTACTCAAATTGAATTTTCAAGCTGAACAATAAAAAGTGTTTAGTTCACATAAATTTAAACAAGGTGCTGAACTGTGGCATCCAGGACAAAAAAAATATATGAGCAGGTTGCAGAGCTTGTCAGCTGAAATTCACCTGGCATTCTGAGAGTCTAATTTGATATACTATGACTAACACTTTAACAGTATCAAAAAGATGGGGTTTTAAATTATTTCTTTAGTCTTTGAAGTTACTTCTTGATGCATAGATGAACTCCTGTTTTACTTAATATTGTGAAGGAAGCATGCCAATCATATTTTTCTACCTTGCAGCATTAGCCACCTGTGTCAGTTCTCATCCTACTATCTCACTATTTTTTGCTTTCCTTCATAAGTACGGAATTAATTAAAATAAACATTTAAATGTTATCTATTTGTGATGATTTTCAACAGTCAGTCTTTATTTAAACTCTGTAAGAAACTAAAATCTTCTGTTTAGAATTTTATTCTGTCTTGGATACCTTCAAGGGATGTGGTAAGCTTTATTGTCCTTTGGGTAAAATCCAGAACTTTGTAGTGCGACTTTCAAATTACTTATTTCATAAACCAGCACTTCCTGGACAGCATCTCAATATTGCATGTGAAATCTTGCTTTCCTCAGCTTTTTCTTCTGTGGTTGAAAGTCTTCTCTGAACAGAGGCTTTAAAAATGCCAAAACATACTTCCCATGTTGCTTTGTTTTTTCAGCAGTGACCTTCCAATAGGTGCTACTTTAGACTATATCAGAAGACAGAAACAATTATTTGTGTGCTGGTAAAGAGAATACTTGAGTAAATGGCTGTACGTGTATTAAAATGCAAATACTAAGAGGATTTGTATTTTCTGAGATTAAGAGTTGATCTTACACAGTTCAAACCATGTTTTATTTATTTCATTCTGTGGAACAAATGAATCACCAGTTCTGGATAACAAATGTGTATTATTTGATAGAACTATTTTCAGAGATTATGTTTAAGTAGTAAAACAAAAATGCTATTTAGCAAGTTAGCTGAAAATCCATGAAATTTCCTGATTATTATTTTCTTTTTTCTTGTAGCATTAGTCCAGTCATCCAGTTTCTAGAGATGAATACTTTTAACAGTACAAAGGCAAGTGTATCTTGAGGCATAGCACTACTGTATTCAGCTGGTACTTTGCTTTCTTGATACAGTAAACTTTGATCTTGTTTCCACGTTACCTTTATTCATGACTGAGTTTTTACCAGTCAGAAGGTTCTATGCCTTCTCTTTTGGTAAGTTCATCACACTCAGCAGACAAACCTGGAGAGGTGACTGATGTATGTA
The DNA here is from genome assembly GCA_013389865.1 of Piaya cayana. NCBI lineage: Eukaryota > Metazoa > Chordata > Aves > Cuculiformes > Coccyzidae > Piaya > Piaya cayana. The sequence continues at coordinate 78,182 of WAAB01015793.1, forward strand.
AGAGTGCTGGTTTTTATTTGTGTTTTCCTAGTTCATTAATCTTAACAACATAGGAGAAGGAGGTGCCTTCTCACTGTCAAAACTAGCAGAACTGTAGCATTTTTTCAGTTTGCAAATGACACAAACATTTTGAAACTGTATTTTGCTTAGCAGTTAGGTTTTGTGTGGGACACTTACTGACTGACACCTTCAGAAGGCCACCCTCATACTTTTGAGCAAGCTAAACTATTTTTAAATTGAGTGAACTCAATTGGTGTGCTTTGATATGCTGAATGATTTTGCACTATTACCTCTACAGCATTCTTTACTGTCACAGCTATGACTCAAAACTGATGCTCAAATCAAAGTTTCCTCTTCTTGAAGCAGAGTGTTTTTGAAAGGCCATTCTACTCAGGAGCAGTTTGTAATTCTTTTCCATCACCTTTTAGAGATGGGAACTATGAACCTTCCAGGTATTCTGTAAGGTAGCTCATCATCTTGGATGTGTGTTGTTGGAGGAGATAAAGGTTGTAATGACAATTTTATAAAGATTTAATTGTTTGTTTATTTGGCATGTGGCTGTGATAGGTTTAATTCACTGTAACTGCTAGCTATGCTACTACTTTTTAAAAAATCATTGTGAGAGTTATAAAACAACAATAACTTTCTGAAGTAAAACGTACTTAATTACTGAAATAAATATATAAAAAAAATCCCCTGCCAGTTGTGGAAGTGCAGGGTAGTATCTAATGAATATAGATACCAAGTGTAGCTTGTATATACAAAACAAATGTGCAACAGAAATTCCCCCACATGTAAGGTATGGCATAGGCATTGGAAGGTTATCTGTGTATTTTAAAAACTCAGCTGCTGTTGGGATTGTCCTAAGTGCCTTGGAAGGGTGGAGCTGGGTAAAGTTACAAAGAGTGATAATGACTATGTTGTGTTATGTTAATAAAGTAACCTGAAGTTGGGGGGCAAGGATTTGCAACCTAGTAACAAAATTATGTGGGTTGGGCGGTTGCCAGGAGAGGCTGGTTGCTAGGGCAGTGACCAATGAGAGTCTACCTGATGTTTTTGGCCTGCTTGCCCTATATAAATGGGTTAACCCTCAATAAAGAGGGACTTCATTTGAAATCATATTGATTTGTTCGTGAAGCTTTCTGCCCCTCGCCATGTTAAGCCACTGTTGTCTTCCAATCTACACCTGGAGAAGTAGCTGCTAGGTTGATACTACTTCTGAAGTAATTTGTACTAAGTGTAATTGGTGCAGAAATCATGCAGGGTAATGAAGTAATGGTCTGGCTCCAGAATTAACTGTGGGACATTTTCACCTTTCTTTCTTTGATATAATCCCAGCAGTCATCACTTTATGGAAAGAAGATGCTTCAAAAGAATGATGTAAGCTAACCTTGTTTAATTTCCTCACTTACTTTTTTTCCTGAAGTGTTTCTAAAAGGAAACATAACTGGATCACCCTTTCTGCCAGCTGGCAATTTATCATCAGAAAGATTGTTCTTTGATGATGTGTTTAATGTAATGTGTTTTCCAAATGCTTTTTCCTTAGTGACGTATTACTACAATACATCATACTGCCATAATATATCAAAAACTTCCTCACTTTGATGATGTTGTATAGTAACCAATGTGTTTTTGAGAACAAAGCCTCATGAAATAGATGTATAATTATACTGGTTATGAACTGCCTGAAAATGCAGGTGACACACCATCATTGCATATCTAGTTTTTATTTGAAAAACAAACTACATAGTACTTTTCATGGCTTCTAAAATTTACTTGTCCTATTCAAACTACATTAACCTGGTGACTGAAACACCTACTCCTACTCCTTTTTTAACACAACAGATTTCTGTTAAATTCTGTTTCCCACAGAGCTGCCCTAGATATACTGCTGCATTGGGCTGTGTCAGTTAGCATTCTTTCAGACACTTGATTCTTCACTCTGTATGCTAGTGAGAAAGCTGTGCCTACCTTAAAGTGAATCTATTGTGTCCTTTGTACTTTTTAATGTGTTCTTGCAGCAATCGTAACTGGATAATTGCTGATACTTGGACATAGTGTTGTAAGAGATGTAATCACATCAAATCTCAAGTGATTATGTAATTACGTTTCATTTATTGTCTTCACTGAGATGCAATATGAATACTCATAATCTTACTTTCCTTGATTAGCTGTTTGACCAGTGTTGTTTTATAACTGAGAATTAAAATGAGAAGAATTGAAAAGTTTTGAAAGACAACAGATGATAGTCTTCCTATGGAAAGCAGTATTCCAGTGGGGTAGGAGAGGAGAGTGAGATTACAAAGTTGTAATGAGTAGCTGGGCATAAGTATATTGCTGTCCAGCTAAAGAAAAAGTACTGCAAATATATGATAAAGAACTTAAAACATACACTTGCTGAAGTTATCATTCATCACAACATGGTTTCTGAAAAAAATTAATAGTAATAAAAAACCCTGAACCAAATTAATATCCCTGTGTGAGAGGAGGGGGGAGGAGAGGAGGGTATGTTACTTAGTCACTGAACCTATCTGAGGTACTCAAGAAGCTTGGGCCTGGATTTTTTAAAGCCTTTAAATTGTTTAGAAGTTCCTGAATTCGACATTTCTGTCCTCCTGTACTACTGAACTGTTAAGTCTGTAGTCTACCACTAGAAACAACAATTAAGAAAACATTTTCCACTTTGTTCTGTTTCCACTGAGTCTGTGCTAACCTACCTCTGCCGATTTCCTTTGCCATGAGGAATCTGAATTAGAAAGAATGAGATACTATTTTAAGAAAAAGTTAATAGAAGAAGGGGTAGGCTTAAGTTTTATGACTTAGTGATCTTGGGTTTAAAATTCAATGTGCTGTAGTTTGATAGTATTACCTTTAGCAAGACAAAGGCAAATTTAAGAGAAATTGAAGGTGATTGGAACACTATAGAATACATATAAATCTGTGTATGGAAATAATAAAATAGATAAAATAGCTACATATTTGCATTCTAGTTTGCACATTAAAGAGATGTTTCCTGTTTACTGTTCATACAAGATCATATTCTTAGTCTACCAAGATTCTATTGGTAATTTTTTCTAACCAAGATGATGACTGCCCTGCTTTGTTTCAGATTTGTGAAATGCTATCTGCTGTCATTTATGAATAAACGTATTTAGTCTTAGTATGCTTTTAAGGTAATTTTTTTTTCTAGATTTATACTTGAAGTAATAACCTTGAATTCAGATTATTTCTATGAAATCTAAAGTAGTTCTTAATGTAATAATGACTTTTAAAATAATGTAGAAATTCTTTTGCCAAGCAGCTTACAGTGTTACTAAGGATGCTTACCACAAGTAGCCAGTTCCAAAAACCTCAATGTGTCAAAGGCAACCTATACAAAAGGATCATTAAAAGAACCACAGAACAGACGCCTGTTTTAGTGTTCTGTTTACACAGAAAGGAAAAGAAATAAATGGGGTGTGCTATAGTGGCATTTTAAATCTATGTCACTTTTTATTGGCTTTAAATCATTTCAGATTAGAAAAATTGTTTAAGTTGGATGACAGTGTTACACCTGTATTCCTCATCACTTCACTCTGTAATGAAGATTGTGATTTGTGTCCAATTGAACTTGATCTCTAATACCTGAACATATATCTTTGTTGGAATTAATATGAAGCATGTCATCAGAAGAGTCTTGTGCAGTCCAGCTACTTTGAGACTTTATCAAGTTTTTAATAGTAGGGAGAGAAGAGGAATGGATTTGTGCTGTGGTAACTATGAGCTTGCTTTATTCTTTTGCTCACTAAAGATCATGCTATATTAATTATATCTCCCTCTATATTCTATATATGAATATAGAGTGAAATAATTAATTTAATTTGTCTTCTAAGCCTTGTTCCTATGTATAAATTTTCATCACTACTTCCTTATGGTTCAGTTGCCTTCCTCATTGGTCTCTTTCACTCCATGTATTTCAATAATCTTGTATTGTTTCCATCCACTTCCAGAACACTACTCTACTCACTGGCAGTTTTACTTTCCTGATGAGATATTAGAGCATTTCTGCTTGGCTTCCTCTTTGTCTGTTTAAAATTATGTATACTTAATTCCGCTATTAACTAACTTCTGCATTAAAAAACCCACACTGTGTTCTAATAGCATTTCAGGAGTTACAATATCTGACTGATCTTAAATACTTAATTGCTTTAAAGTGATTAGACTTATCCTGAAACAGAACATGCATTCCCTGTTAAATCCCATATTTTCTTCAAAATCCATACTAGCCATTATCTTAATCAATTATTTTCATTAATGTTAATATCTTTCTGATATTTCCTCTCTTGAATTCTAGTGTTCTCATTTTTTTACTGAAATAATAGATGTATTTATTCAGCTATGCATCTTGGTAGTGTTTCTGAGTTCCAATTGCTGGAAAATAAAAGATACTTAGTGGACAATGTGAAAACATCAAGCTCAAGTACTGCTATAATAAAGGTCATATTGTGGAACAGTTATCTGCGAGCCAGTGAGCTATTAAAATCATATTTAATGGTAAGTGATCAGGTCATATGGAGAATATTCAGGATATCACATTCAGCTTCTAAATTCTGTGTAGTTTTAACCTTGAACTTGAAGGCAGGAAAACAAGTAGCTGTTCTGTTTGATCTCTGCTATTCAAAAGCAGAAATGGTGAAAGAAAACTTCATTACAATTTCTTCATCATATAGGTGATTAAGGATAATAAAACCTTAACATTTAATAGGTTCAGTACATCTAAATAAGGAAAAGTTTGTATGTTCACTCCCCAGGCTTCTATTCCCTATCTGTATTTTTCCTGAAACATAGAGTTTGTGGGGAGGACGCTGTCAGAGTGAGTTCTTGCAGTAGACTTAAAGTTCCTCAGTCTGAGCCAACAGTGGACACAGGAACTCAACACCATAGTTCCCAACACGATCTCTAGAGATGAACTGTCTTTCTAACAGAGACCATGAGCAGCTAGGGCATGAACAGGAGAAAGCATATATAATTCTTGATATTCTCCCAAAGTCAATCAGTTTTTGGAGTGGGAATTTTTGGGTCTGTAAGTGAGAGGTTACATGGTTAAGTTCAGTTCTGGGGATTTTTTGATGCTCATTCTGTCTGTTTGTACCATAGCATATTCCACAGCTATTTCAGCTTTAAATGGATCTCTTATAATTTTCCTGTCTTCCTCCTCTTCTGCAGCTTCCACTCTTGCTTTGAAAGCAAAAGAGATCAGTATCAGGATCTTCCTAAAAGCTTTCACAGTTCACATCACTGTTATATTCTTTCCTAGTGTGTTTCTGTATCCTGGTAACCAAATGGCCCTGAGATTCTCTGACTAGTTTGTTAATTGTGATGCATTGAAAGAAATGGTACTGATTTGCCTACAGAGGGTGGAAGCAAGGGCAGGTGGTCTGGAGGAATACAAAGAAATTGTCCAAGCAGCCAAGGATCAGATTAGGAAAGCTAAAGCCCTTATAGAATTTAAGCTGGCTAAGGATGTCAAGGACAAGAGGAGAAGGTTTTACAGGTATGTCAGTGATACCAGGAAGACTAGAGAATATGTGGTCCCTTTCTGGAAGGAAATGGGAGACCTGATTACCCAAGATATGGAGAAGACTGAGGTATTCAATGACTTTTTTTTCCTCATTCTACAGTGACAAGGGCTCAAACACATCAACCAAGTCACAGAAGGCAAAGCCAGACACTGGGAGACTGAAAAATGACCCTCTATAGGAGAGGATCAAGGGCAACACCATCAAAGCCACCTAAAAATGCACAAGTCCGTAGGAGCCAATGAGATACATCCATGGCATCCATGGCAACACGGTTTCACTGAAAGTAAATAGTGCNAAGGATGTCAAGGACAAGAGGAGAAGGTTTTACAGGTATGTCAGTGATACCAGGAAGACTAGAGAATATGTGGTCCCTTTCTGGAAGGAAATGGGAGACCTGATTACCCAAGATATGGAGAAGACTGAGGTATTCAATGACTTTTTTTTCCTCATTCTACAGTGACAAGGGCTCAAACACATCAACCAAGTCACAGAAGGCAAAGCCAGACACTGGGAGACTGAAAAATGACCCTCTATAGGAGAGGATCAAGTGCAACACCATCAAAGCCACCTAAAGATGCACAAGTCCGTAGGAACCAATGAGATACATCCATGGCACTTGATGAGATGCAACATGGTTTCACTGAAAGTAAATAGTGCCTCACAAATTTTGTGGCCATCTATGACAGGGCTACAGCCTTGGTGAATAGGGGAAGAGCAGCCAACATAATTTACCTCAACTTGTTCAAAGCATTTGTCACTGCCCTTCTAAATATTCTCATCTAAATTAGAGAGACATGGATTTGATGGATGGAACACTCCATGGATAAGGAATTGGCTGGACGTCACACTCAAAGAGTTGCGGTCAGTTGCTTAATGTATAAGTGGAGACTAGTGATGGGCGTGTTCTGCAGCACTTGATATTGGGACAACTGTTGTTTAACACCTCCGTTGCAGACATAGTGGGATTAAGTACCCGTAATACTGTGTTTGGTTTCGGAGTCCTCAGCACAGGAAAGACATGGATCTGTTTGAGTGAGTGCAGGGGGAGCCACAAAGTTGGTCAGAGGGCTGGAGCATCAACCTTGAGAAGACAGGCTGAGAAAGTTGGGCTTGTTTAGTCTAGAGAAGAGAAGACTCTGGGAAAACTCTTAGCAGCCTTCCAGAATTTAAACGGGGCCTACAGGAAAGATAAGGATGGGCTCTTTATCAGGGAGTGTAATGATAGGATGAGAGGTGACAGTTTTAAGCCAGAAGTGGGTAGATTTAGATTAGATATTAGGAAGAAATGTTTTCCTATGAGGATGATGAGGCAGTGGGACAGATAGCCCAGAGAATCACAGAATCACAGANCGGGACAGATAGCCCAGAGAGGTGATGGGTGCCCCATCCCTGGAGGTGTTCAAGGTCAGGTTATATGAGACTTTGAGCAACCTGATCTAGTGGAAGGCATCCCTGCCCTTGCCAGGGGAGTTGGATCTGGATGGTCTTTGAGGTCCCTTTCAACTCAAGCCATTTTATAATGGTATGACTATATGATTTTATGATTCCTTTGAAATAGTTATTCTATGAATTCTTTTAGCCATTCTTACTATGTTTTTACATTTTCTCTGATATGTTTCATGATCTTCTGTTATCTTAATTCACATACAACTGGAGCATTTCAATCCTGTGGCATTCTAATCTTGATATTCTCTTCTACTTAGCCTTTACTGAAGACTTTTTCTAATAATTAGAGTGCACACACACTGTGCTGCCACAGGGTGTCCTTCGGTAGTCTCTATGCTGCTTCTAAGGATTTAATTCTCATAACCCCCCTTAACCTAATTTTTATAAACTTCCTTATTTTCCATTATTTCCCTTTTTGAAGATTAACACACTGGGCATTTGCTCCCAGAATCAGTTGCATCTAAAGTTTTGTGACCACTGTTGCAAAGTTTGCACTTTTTAATTAGAGATTTGAAAGCATTGTGAGATTTTTAACTAGATCCCACACATCACATAGAACCAAGGCAAGACTTGGTAACCAGCTCTTCTTTGATAACAGTCCTCAATAACTTTTACAAGTTTTATCTCTGCATGATGTTGCCCTGATGTGACATCTGTCTACGTTACAGAACAGTGGAAATGACCTGGTAGAATCTGTTTTCCCCTCTTGGTGCCTAACTGATTTCTCTAAGCATGTTGCATATATTGTGCATGTGACATGGATGGTTCACCGATGATATAAGCCCCAAATAATATTTTTCAAATATAGACTTGGAATTTTACACTGTGAAGATTTTATTTTAATTGACCTGTTGGCTAATTTGTTAATTTGATTGGATACTAAACTTTATTAAGACAGGATTTACTGTTCCTGTAGTTTTGTTTACTCTCTTTCCTGCGTATTTTGTATTCTGCTCTCATACAGTTATATTGATTGTCTGACTTCCATGAGTTTCCAACGTGTCTGTTATGTTAATATGTTAATTTGGATCACACATTCCAATTTTTCCATCTTATTCCTTAGGTTTCCAGCACTTAAAAAGTGGCAGATGTAATATTGATTAGTTACATTTCTTGCCAGTCTTTAAAAATGGCAATCTGTTTCCTATTTCCATATTTGATTATTTCTATCCCTTGACCTATCAGTCTCTTGAGAATATAGATTTTTTGTGTCTTCATCTTTACAAATGTTATCTTAAACCCTATGTACTTCTAAGTCTGTTTGCTTTCCCTTGTTCCTCAGTGTAAATTTCATTGTCAGCACTGTTTATTTAATTATCAGTACTTTGGCTCTTTACAGTTGATGTCAGATCCTTTTGTCCAGATGTGCCCTCAGTTTCTGAAAAATTGAATAAACCCCCTTATTACAGCAAGTTCTGAAACTACATTTCCATCACAGTTCCTGGGCATATGCGGTTACTAAGAACACTTCAGAGATGCTAGTAGAGACCTTTATCTTCTCCAGAACTCTGTATTTTGTGTCTGAAATTTCTCTCTTGCCTATTTCAATAATATACATGGAGAAAACAATTGCAGGTCTCTGTCTGGTATTTCCGAGCTATTTCCTTCTGAGGTCTGTGCCTTCTTGCGTGGCAGGTATAATTTCCTCTCTGGGCTCAGAAACCCAGAAACCTGTTTGTTAGAGAGAAGTGCCTTCCACAAATACAAACTCTTTTCTGCTTCCAGAAGTGCATTCTCAGTGCTAGAAGTTATCCAGTGGAGATGCCTGTGCCTTGTGTCCACTCCCCCTTTGCTAGCTTTTGATGTTTCTGAACTTTCCTCTGAACATTTTCAGTTCTCCATTACCTTCCTGAGCAGGACTGCATGTACCAATTGAATCTGATCACCTCTGCTGCCTGGAACACTGCTCAGACTGAGGCTGAAGAGGTTTCCTTAACCCTCTGTAGCTGCCTGAGTCCTTCCAAACCAAACAGGGCTTGGACTACTCTCTCAGGGGACTGACCGGAGCCTACACCATTCATTTATGCACATGCACACTTTTTCTGTCTGAGGTAGGCATCAATTATGATCCTAGACACAATAACCTGCATTCTTCATCCTATTGACATTTTCTCTTTCTTTGAATGAATGCAGCAGCATTTCTCAAAGTTGTCTTCCAACTCCAGTGGTTCTGTTCACCTTTTCTCCTGATCTTCTCATTTGGAGTGAAAGCTGAAGAGCCATCTGGCTCCTGCTACCTGTCACTGAACTCCCATTGCAGTGAAACTGCTACTGTTACCTGACCATTTTATTTAGTCCTGGGTTTCTCTCTCTGCTTCAGAGAAATACAGAATGTTTTCATTGTGTGCAAAGGAGAGTTTATATTGACAATGAATTGTAGGCTTTGCATATGGTTGTATAGTACAGTAACTTTTTTAAGGGCAAATTTTTTTTATACAAATGCCATTTGCACAGCTCGTCTTCATGCTCTGCATTATACACTAAAGACTTACTCAGTAGGTGATCTATGCATGGCAATCTTGTATGAGAATATGCTGTAGAATTGGGGCTAGAGGAGAAAAATAATACATTCCAATTTATACTGGGAAGCATAGTAACATAATGGGATAAGTTGCAGGGGAATTTGAATTCCAACAGCTTTTGCTCCACCCTGTTTCTTTAGTTTTAAAGATAGTTGTTGTCTTTAAGATTTCTTTTAACTTGTAAGAAGTATTTGAAATTCATAACCAATAACAATGTTTCCTTCTGTTCAAAGAGGTGTGTTTTAGTGGTAAACAGTTATTTTTAGAGTTTTAAAAGTACACATTTATTTGCATACACTTCCTAAGTTATAAATGCAGACTACTGATTTGTCTAAGCACATTAGGGATTATTGCACTCAATAAGAGTAGCATATGTGCATACTAATACCTGTTCTGAGAATTATGTCCATTTATGCACAAACTGGTGGATATCTGCCTCATTGTGAAGTATCCATATGGCATCATTTTGCACCTTCATAACAACAAAAAGCAAGAATTTTCTAATTTGCAATTGGGAAACATACTTTCTGCAAAAATAATATAAGACTTCTTCAATTGCATTTTTTCTATTACTTTACAGTTGTATAAAGTGAATGGGAAATAAAAAAAGTAATATGCAATATTACTCTCTTCTAAAAACTGTGCAAACACATAGAAGAATTTGTAAGGTGCCACAATTGATATTGAATAACATGGAGACTTTTGCTGACAACCACTCTCATCACCCCTCCTGAGACATGGGAAAGCAAGATGGTCACCAGGGGTGTAAATCCCCTCCCACTATAGTGGAGAATCAGGTTCATGACCACTTGGGGAACCTGAACATATATGAGTCTATGGGACCTAATGAGATGCATCCCAGAGTCCTGAGGGAATTGGCAGATGTGGTTGCCAAGCCACTCTCATGATATTTGAAAAAGTCATGGTATTCAGGAGAAGTCCCTGGTGACTGGAAGAAGGGTAACATTGTGGCCATTTTTAAAAAGGGTAGAAAAGACGACTCTAGGAACTTCCAGCCTGTCAGCCTTACCTCTGTGCCTTGGAAGATCGTGGAACAGATCCTCCTAGAAGTTATGCTAAAGCATGTGGAGGATGGGGAGGTGATTAATGGCAACCAGCATGGGACTGTCAGGCTTGGGGTTACCACTATATCTAACCAAAATAAAAGTTATGTAGTAGCTATACTCTAACATGCATAGATGACTTTGCCGTATGCCACCAGTTCCTTCTAAAGCATTTACTTGATGACACTAGGTGTGGTACTCAGACCATAGGAGCACAATTAAGTTAATACACAAACATCTCAAGTGCAGGAAACAAGCTAGTTAGCAACAAAGACCTGAAGGTGCAAAAGCAATACAGGCTTCCTAAGGATTTAAAATCAATAAGAAAATAGTAATTGGTGGATGTCAATGATTGGGAAAATGGACAGATAACTGAAAAAAACTGACAGCTCTGAAATGGCATCTGCAGGTGCTGTCAGTCTAAACTTGTGGCAGTTACAACTTCCAATATAAACTGTCATTTTACTAAATAAATCTTGAGTAATATACATTGATAAAAGGTGTATTAAAATCCTAATGCATATTTTGTATTGGTCTTGACTTCATCTGATAATAAACAGATTTTTTAATTAAAATTCAAGCTCGATCAATACTTTCAGAACTCTTATTTTCAGCATGTAATGGTATTTCATATGTGAAGAAGAGTGCTGCTTGTTTGCCATGATTATATAGACTGAAGCACAGGTTTCTGTTTAAGTGTTGAGATATATTGAATCACAGAATCATAGAATGTTTTCTTACTGTCTGTATTTAAGCTGCAACTACCTTGTACTGTAATGAGAAATTTACCAGCATGTACCATAATTAAAGGGCTAACAATAACACATCGTATAGAATAATACATCATAAACGAATACAGGTACAAAATGCTTTGTCTTAATTGAAATCTGAAAGAAAGTGTGGTACAGTCAAATATTATCATATGTAAATGGATCTTCAATAATTTTTTTGGTAATCATTAAGTTCTATGGCCCTCCCTTATAACAGTGAGCCTATTACATCATTTTCTTATCAGTTCTTATCAGTTGTAAGTACCATAAGCAAGCTGGTATAGAGTAAAGAGGATCTGGTTTTGAGCTTTGTGGAACACTAACACAGCAGAGAAATTTTGGTATCCTATCAGACCTTTATTTTTTCTTGCCCATGCAGTTGTTTCAGCTGCTATGTGCTGTTCTCTGCACTATTGCCAAGAAGGTTATTAGAGGACCTGGTTCCTCTTCCGTACCATTATTTCTCTTCTTGGAACCACTTATAGGTGCTCTTCTTGGAACCACTTATAGGTGCTCTTCTTGAAACAAGACCAGGCCCTATGGCTACAGGTGAGACTCCACAATCAATGTGACTTCAGCAGTAATCCTGGGAAAGGTTGGGTGGTTTAAGAATGGTCACTGAAAAGGGAGCATGCCTAGATGTGGAAAGAAGAAAGGTCTGGTTCAGAGGTTTCACAATGTGTATAGATAAAACAACCATATGGAAATACTAAATCTACTTAGTAAAAATGTTCTGTTTACAAATTTGAATCACTGCAAATGTAGTTATGTTGTCTGTATTTGTTAATCAATCATGTATTACATTTGTTTAAAACAGCAGAAAATAAACCTATTGAAGGTGATGTAGTTGTTTAGCACAAAAATAATCATAACAGTGATATAAGTGAAATACTGGAATCAGGAATTAAAGAGATGCCTTCCTTAATGGTTGTTTTCAAGGTGATTATGTTCATTGCAGATGAATGAACATGAAGTTCTTGCTTACCCTGACACTCCTAAAATCTGCCAAAGCTAAAAGACTTGACATGGCTAGGTTGCATAACTTTGTTTACTCACCTATCTATTCTTTACTATAACCTAGTAAGATGAATTCTTGCTTGTTGTCTGTATTTCTTCTTTGCCCATTAACACATGCTCTCCTACCTTCTTCAGACATCCATTCATTTCACTTGTACCCTATGTCAGGATCCAGAAAATCACGTGAAGGTCTCTTTGCTGCCTAGCTGTACCCTGTTTGATGAAAGTGGAGTGTCCCATACTGCTGACACACCTCCCTACATCTCTACTCCTGCTAACTCCTGTTAACAAGAAAAATTGTTAACAGTCCATCACACACAGACTTAATCTTTACTTTTCTTCTCACTTCCCTGAAACAGGATGGGAAGCAAGCTGCTGCAAACTCTTTGTGCATTTTAGTTAATGCATTATAAATATAACCTGCAAGTTATTTCAAAGTAAATGTTGTATTTCAAAGTAAAGGGAGTAAGGTGCAAAAGAGTTTAATGACAGATTATTTAAAACTTACAGGAATAATATGTGCATTAAATGAGTGTTCAGATGGTAGGAACTGTCAAGTTCAGCATGTAAACCTGAGCCATGCAAAGTAAAATAAAATCATACAGTGACATGCTTTTCTCCTTACATGCTTGAGACTTTCAAACAAGGATTTTCAGTGATACAAATTGTTTTCCAAATACCTCTGTTCCCCCTCAAGATTTAAGGATTTAAATAATTAATCCCTTTTCCAATTCTGGAATTTATAGATCTATCGATATATATAAAGACAGTCATATGAAGAATTTGATGGATGTGCATGAATTCCACTTTAATAAGAGAACAAATGCAGTGAACCGCACAAACTGAAATCACAAAAAGACAAAAAAAATGGTCAGGCAAACATTTTCTTTTATTCAAGCACCTTGATTCAAGCATATGATCCAGGTACATAATACAATCTTTACTTCTCCTAATCAAGTATTTTTCTATTTTAAGAAATAATTTCTTGATGTCAGCCTAAAGCATGTGTCTGAACTTTAGTTTTATTAGTTAGATTTATTCTTAAGCTTTCCAGTTTAGGATGTAGGTTATACACTGTCTATATAAACCTTTGCAACTAGTAAGAAAGCAATTCAATATAAAATGATTAGAAAGAAATGACTTTATTCAGAACATGAAACTATCCCTCACTTGTGATTTCTACAAGGCTACTGGGCAGAATACTTAACTTCAGTCTCCTCAGGTCAATTTCTTTCTTTAATGCTAACCAACAGCTATGATCATGTATTATTAGAGACGTGAAGTAATGGGAAATAACCTTGATGTGAAAGTGTATTAGAAATCATAAGTGTATAGGCTTGCTTGGGGCAATTGTATAACGAAGCAATGCCCTACTGGAAGTTGACAACAATTCAACTCATTCAGATCTCATAGATAACCTAGATTTTGATTCAGTTTGAGGTATCTGACTAAAAAGCTTTTGCTTCCTATTACTGCTAATGTTTTTCATCAGATCTAGGAAGGTCTTATTAATTTATTGATAAATTTACATGCTATGTTAAACTTATCCTTAAATCTGTGTGAGCTGATTTTAATAACTAATCAAAGCTAATGTGCTATTTTTTAGCATAGGATTTGCAAAAACAAATGTATTTTTAAAATGCTTCTTGAAGTACTCTAAGAACTGTTTGGAAGTTTATATGAAGATCTAAATTAAAAACAATGATTCATCCAAAATTATAAATCATCTAGCAGCTTTGAGACACATGCAAAATGCAGTGTAAAATAAGTTACATATTGAAAACTGGATAGTAAAATTGAATGAAGACATTTGTGGCAGAGCTAATAATTATGTAAAACTTTACATAACACCCTTCCAAAGCAAGTCAATGCAAAGTCCTTCATGATATACAGTGAGAGCATTAAAATTATTGGCTAAAATAAATCATGCTGCCTTCTAACAGACATTACCAAGCTGGGACAAATAACGTGGATTTTCTGCTCCAGTGACACATGCTCAAGATCCAAGACTTTTGACCTCCTCAGTTGGGATAGGCAAGGAGGGAGAGACAGTGGGATAGCCCTCTATGTTAGAGAGTGTTTTGATTGTCTTGAGTTCAGTGATTGTGATGATAGTGTTGTGGGTCTAAAGGCTGAGGGCTATTAGACCACTGCATCCAGATCTATATGGCTGTTGATGGGATTAGGCCCCTTCATTACTGTGGTGGGGCAGAGAGATGGAATTGTTCTTTTCTGTTTATATTTCTGGAATATGTTCGAAAACCAAAACATTTTCTGAAATCCATCCAGAGAATCAAAGCCACTTGATTTAATATTTTTGAGAATACTATAGGTCAGACGGTAAGATAGCTTTGCCTATGTCTTGAACTGGATTGCATATGCCATGATTTTAGAAAAACAGAATAAAATTAATCTATCCAAGGGTTATTTTCTGTAATCTCTACATTTATGTGCTCTGCAATTTAGACCAATATGTATGCACACTAAATGTTGGGTAAAATTTGAATTGCTGGAAATTTAGTTCTGACCTTTGAACATTTAGCTTCATTGTGCTTATTTACCCCCTACTTTTCCCCATAAAGGTTTTGTGAATCTGGAGTAGTATGATAACTTTTTCTGCATTGTCAGATTTAGTCCCAGTATGGCCTGATTGGCGGATAAATGCAAGCAGTTATGGAAGGTGCCAATTACTCCCCCTCAGGGAAAGGTAAAAGAGACTTGTGGATTGGAAGAGACTTGTGGATTGGAAACCAAAACTAAAAGAGGTGTAATGAAACACTAATAATAAGGAAAATACTATTAATAAATTAATAAAAAAATATAAACAAAACAAAAATGCCCCATGACTAAATCACTACTGATGCTGCAGAACAGGCATGGGGAAAAGATCCCGGGTGGCACTAAGCAGCAGGAAGGAGCTGAACTCAGAAACAGCATTCAGGAGCATGGACATCCAGGATCAGGAGCAAAAAGACAGATAAGGTCCATGTTAGATGCTGGCCATTGAAGAAGAGGGAATGATCCCCATGATCCCTCAGTTTTATACTGGGTATAACCTATATGGAATGTTGGTCAATTTTGGGTCACTTGTGTGCTCTGAAGGCATGACCCTTTCCCCCCCCCCTTTCACTTGCAGCATTTTTCTAATTCCAGTATGACCTTTGTTTCTTTAGGAATATATATAAACAGTTACCTTTCTTCATGCCCCGCATTATCACTCCAAGGGAAAAGTACTTTCTGAAAGGCATGTAGCTAGCTTTCAAAAAGTGAAATTATGTAGATGAGGCTTAGCTGAAGTTAGAAAACCACTTAGCTCAAATGAGAAAATGCATTTATTATAATGTGTTATCTTAAATGAAATTATCAAAATGCCTTGTAATATGAAGGCATTGTCATACGTTGCACTGTTCTTTTGATTATCATGTCACTATTGCATCAGGTTGCATTGTACCAGGCTTCTTTTGGAAATGAGTTGTGTGTTCCATAATTATTCTTATTGTATATGTTTCTAGAGCTTTTATTCAACATGTTAGAACTGAGTATATTAATCACTTGATGATTATGCAGCTAATTTCTGCTCTTGTCTGTGTGATTTAAATCCAGAGTAGCTTCATTTGCTACTTTTTGACCAGAAAATAACATACCAATATTTTTCCTATAATGTTCAAAGTACTGTAAAACTCATTTAATCTGACATAATAGCTCTTCCATATTATTATAATTGTAAGTGTTCTCAGCCAAATGATGCCCTCATATAAATGCAGGAGATCATAGAAAGGGTCTTAATGGTATTGATGGTCCTATGCAGCTTCTAGAACATTAAGAATGTCCTTGACACACCAAGGAAGCTCATAAAAATCTCTGGCTATGTGCCTCTCAGTTGCAAAACATTGATTTGTGACTGACACTGAAGCTGTATTTGCTAATAAAGCTGGGATTTCACTCCCAGAGAGATAACTTTAAAGGAATAAGTAAATGTCTTTGATCCTCAAATGTATACTTATGGTAATTAATTTGGTTATTTTTCCATTTTATGCTTATGTCCTTATCAGACCAAAAGCATAATATTATTGTAAACATTGTAGAGCAATGTTCAGATGCTAATATTCATTTAGATATGTAAAAAACTGCCTGAGAGTGATTATGAAATATTTATAATGAGAAAGACATCAATCTCAGCTTTATTAGAAATCTGTGTATGGAAGAGGAAGGAGACTGAAACAATCTTCAGCAGCATCAGCCATAATCAACTTCTAAGGTTAGTGTCTTATCAGTTTGAGATTTGGCAATACAATGTGTGCTGACGTGTTTTTGGCATCTATTTCCTGTTTCTATAAGGAGGGAAATTGGTAGAAGCTGGACGTCTGCTAAATACATTGAGAGACCATATTGCACTGTTGCCCGACATTCACTTGTGCTAAGAAAGAGCTGCCTGTTCATTTTCAGATTATGGGACATGATAATGGCATGGCATGGGACCATGCTCAGGTGGAATCCAAAAAGATGAAGGGGAAGGAATATAAACATGGGAAAACACCTGTCATGGGGAACATCACCACATCTCCTTGAACATTTCCAAATTCTGGTCTCCCTTCAGGAACTGCTGGTTTGGCACCACGTGAACAAGATGGATCCTAGGCAGCAGAGCAATATAAGATTTTACTATCTGACCCTTTTTTTTCTGTCTAAATATTGGTTTCAGTTATAGCCAGATTAACAACCCCACTACTAAGTTTCAAATTAGTCACCTGTTTCAGTGTCTCCTGAAATATCAGCCTTTCTCCAGTTTTACTGCTTTGTTATAAAAAAAAATGACTCACAAATGCTTTCTGAAATATCATTAAAAGGTGGGAGAACTTGCAAAGTAACTTTGCATCCTAGGTAAGACAAAACCCGTTATGTTGCGTTAAAGGATACCTCTTTTGCCATCTGTGCAGCTTGACACTTCTGTGCAGTCTGATGTTTCATATGGGTAATTTTTCTGCAGTGAAGTGTGTAAACAGTTGAGTTAAATTCTGTTCAATGTCTAGGCTTGTATTCTGCATGATGTTATTTCTTTATCAGATTATCTCTCTCTTTTTTGGATTGTAGAAATCACAGTTAATCAAAAAGGACGCTGGAAAAAAACATTTTGTGCAGAGGATATTTGGTATGCAACAATCTTATGCAAACTAAATGCTACATAATTCAAGTTATGTGTTTAGTCATAGGAAGTTTCTGATTCATATGAACAGAATGCAGTGTACCTATGATGCTAAACAACTGGCATACATGATAGACATTGTTGGAATTGCAGAGTGAGAAGGAAATATGTGAGATGGGGAAGGAAAAAATAGCTGATACACACCTATCCTTAGCAGAGGCACTTACACAATGTTTGCCTCCTCCAAAGGCTAGCTAGAAAGTGTGTAATGCAAGGTAAGAATAATTTCATTAAAGCTGGCTTGTGCTCTTTCAGTGAGGACAGGACAAGTTTTTATCATGTAAGGATATGTTTTTTATGTGATACTTTCAAACACCACATGCTTATCTGTATGCAAAAATGTGTGTTGCCTTTGTTAACAGAGTATTGGTTTTCTCCTTCTGATGCGCGTTTCAGTCTTAGGTCCTTAACTTTTTCTAATTGAAAGTTTTAGGGAAATGTGTCTCTATGTCTACAATTGGTAACAGAAGTTGTTACTTATTTAAATTTTACATTTGAAAGAGTCAGAGGGGACCAAATTTCTGAAATAAAGATGAGTCAATATGGAGCTATGGCAGTATCTATACCACTCTAAATAGCTTCACGGGGCAGCAAGCAGTGCACATTGTGTACTTGGAATAGCTATGAAAGATCACATTTTTCTGTAGTGCACCTTACATGAGCACCTCATGGACTAGGAGTTTGCAATCACTTTCCCATGGCGCTTGATTGAAAGCCAAAATGGGATGGTTCAAGTAAATTTCATTAATCTCTTTTATCCTAGAGGAGATGAAGGTTTTGTTAGTAGCTCTCTACTGAATTGTCACAGTAATATTTCAAGGTAATCACAAGCTAATGGAAAAGAATATCAGCCTCTACATTTGACTGATATATAGCACGCTACTTCACTACTAAATGATCATCAAAATTTGTCCTGGTACTGAAAATAAACTCTTGGGGTACATTTGAATCA
Organism: Piaya cayana; assembly: GCA_013389865.1. Taxonomy (NCBI): domain Eukaryota; kingdom Metazoa; phylum Chordata; class Aves; order Cuculiformes; family Coccyzidae; genus Piaya; species Piaya cayana. Next base: position 96,717 of record WAAB01015793.1, read on the forward strand.
GTACCTTAAAAGCCCTTGGCAGAGGCTATCGAGATAACACCTTCAGTAGCAATCATATCTTTTGAAATGATGGGTGTTCCGAAGGTTGTTTAACCTAAACTTTTATAATTTTTTTTTTGACAAAATAAGAAAATCTATTTCTTTGAAACTGAATCCAAAACCTACTGGGGGAAAATTGTTTTTTATGAATTGCAATGTCTTCATGTAGCGTTTTACAGGAATTATATATCAAAAAGAATAGTAGGGAACTGCATGAAATCATTGTGACAACTTAAGTAAAAATAGCAATAGCTTTGAAAAATATATTTTTGAAATACATTTTTTTCTTTTCAGAGCTCTGTGAACATACTGAGTGAAACATAGAGTTCCAAGATTTTCAGCATGTAATCAGTGAGCTACTTTAATTTGGCATATTTGATACCTCATTCTTGTTTACAAAGAGATTACCTCTAATTAGAGAGAGTGTAATTAAGCAGCCTAATTAGCATTAGGGTTTCAGCAAAGATTGCACAGTTTTTATTGTGTGCTTATTTTTGCCAAGTCAGAGATGACTTTTACTTTAATGATCCTAAGGTTATGAGCAAAAACTTTGGAAACCTGTAAGAAAAAAAAAGGGAAATACACCATTTTTAGCTGTTCTGGAAGCCAGGGCTTTACATTACAGTGCATCCTGAGACAAGAATTGCAGATTTCAGATCTGATTTTCCCTCTGAGGAAAAACATGTTTCCTCTGGAGATAAGAGCTACTTCAGGTTCCTATGATGAGGTGGATCACCTGTAAGTTATAGATTTCTGTCTGCACTTCCAGGAATTTTGGACCAGTAGTATGCATCTGTATACCTGGAGAGCCTTGCAAGGTAGAGGAAACACTGATAAGAAACTCAAGTGCTCTTTCTCCTTGCCTGTGGGAGACAGGGGAAAGTCAGACCCTGACATAGGAGAAATCACTGTCTCAATGTGCACAGGTAAGAGTGGGGAGGTGCAGCTCTCCCGCTTGTGAGTCTGTGCCTAGCCAAAGCACTGGGGGACCAGGGTTACTGTGCATGCCCTCATGCTTCAGTAAGGGTACTTTGGTGATACGAGCTCCAGAGTTTCACTGTGTTACAGCAGGTAGCAGGCACTTTAATGACAAAGAACATTATTAAACTCTGCTTAGGTGTTTCTAAATTACCCTGTACAAAGCCCAAGTTTTGAATTCTAAGCTTGAAATTTTGTTTCCAAATCTCTGCAGCTTTCTCTGTCATCAGTACTGAGTAAGGAATAAGGTAATGTTCTGTTTAAACTATGCTATTCGTATTGAAATGTGGTTATATTATATCTTGATTTGCAAAGTGACTAAGAGCATTTTGTTATTTTTCATAACAAAAAGTGGCCCAGAGCACGTTCATCTGGTTTCATAGACTCATAGAATCACCAGGTTGGAAGAGACTTACCGGATCATTGAGTCCAACCATTCCTACCCATCTCTCCCACCTTCCCTGCACATACATGCAGACACATGCAAACAGCTCAAATTCATGAGGGAGAGAAAGGGAAATTAAGGATCTTTATTTGCCAACTTTGCTTAACTTTATCCACTCCTCAGAGTTTGAACTGAATGATGAGTTTGTGAATGTTCAGACCTTTATATGCAATTACTTTGATACAGGAGAAAATAAAAGCATTATGCGGGGTACTGATATTGCTTTATATTTCAACACAGAATAAAGTTCTTTTTTTCAAGTATAAAGTACAAATGTTTACCTTGGAGCCTTGTATAATTTTAATTAAAACACAAAGTCATGCCTTTGAACATCTATTGAGCTCTACCTCTGAGTCATATAAAATGAAACCTCAAAACTAAAATTTCTGTGAACAGTAGTTTGTTTTGCTCCATTGCTAATCTTAATAAGCAACCACAGGTTAGTCCTGATCTTTTAAAACTCATTCTGTGATCAGTTTTGGTTATGTCTTGGCACCTAGCTAATTCTGATTAGCATTACAATGTAGTACAACAAAAGAAGCTTAATCAAAAATTGCAAATGAACCTCAACCAAATCTCATATAATCAGCTATTTTGCTGACATTGCTTCAACAGCAGGATTGTCAAGCACGGAATGAATTAGCTATATGTATGAATGGCTTTAAGACATGTTTGATATTGATTTGGAGGAGAATTTGCAAAAACAGCAGTTAAAACTTAATTAAAAGTAAAAACTCTGTAGTATGCTACTAAGGGTGAGCAATTTTTACTAATTTTAATGATGAGAAAGTCTGTCCTGAACTAATCCTTTCCACTTTTCAATCTGCCATAAGCACAGACTCTTGCATTGATTATGGAGACAGCTGTTAGAGGTTCTAACCACCACAAATAAGTCTAATAACTGAATGTCCGTGGTTCAACACTTATTTGTTTTTTCTTATTTTCTTTTAGGTTTAACAAGTTTACTTTGGCATGGAACATCTTTTCCTAATTAAAAATTGCTTAGTGCTGATAACCCATTACAATAATACTACGTTTTATGATACTTAGGAGCCTGGCTGAGGAACAGCAGGCAGAAATTTTAATTCGTTCATCATAGCAGACTTCAAAACAAAGAAACAGAATAAGTAGGAAAGAACCCTAACAAACTAGAATTGTAGGCTAGTTAGAAAAACATTTGATAATGAGTCTTAATAACAAATTGTTTTCAAATTGTAAGAACAAAAATTTGGCTGGGAGACCAAATTGTATTGAAATAATTATTTCAATAGTGTATTGAAATAATTATTATTTCAATAGTGTATTGAAATAATTTTTCTCCCTGTTGATCTAAAGAAAAAAAATCAGATCCTTAATATTATTAGTGGTTTATGCATCCACCTGGAGTCCAGAATTGGAGCTGCCAGAGCAAAATAACTGAGAATAAAATGCTATCTGCAGTTAAAATGTTGTGACATGTATGGCAAAATTCCCAAGGTCTTTACTAAATCCAAGTGTAGGTTAACCTTTGTGAGTCAAGCTTGACTGAATATACAAGCAAAAATTCCTTTCAGAGTCTTATATTCAACATGGGGTTGGCAGAGAGAGGGAAGCAGAATGCCTCCTGAGCAGTAAACTGTATACATTATATGAAACATGAACCAAAGTCAATACAACTTGGACCAATCTTCCTGATTCAAATGCTCAAAGCCTCCCACTGCCCTGTTATTATCATTCCAAAAATCTCACCAGAAACCTGAAAATAGTTTTAACACTGACAACATTTTAATGAGATGAAATTGTTTTAAAAAATGAAGGATTTATGCAAGCAGAGCAGAGTCTATTTTGACCATTACCAATATGTAAAGAACAATTTGAAAAGTTCACTTACAACAAGATTTTTGTTTGACTTTCAAAACTTATTGTATGATTCCTCTAGTAGTTCTTGCCCTTCATCTTTTTACTCTTGGTAAATTTGATTGTTTGTTGTTGTGTCCTTGTGTTCTAACAAAATATTTTTTGACTCAATTTAACTCGGTATTCTGTTTTTCTTGCAAATACAGCTGATGAGGGAGATTAGTACCCACAACATTTTTCATTTTAAAGCAAGAAATGTAGCCTGACTTGCACATCCAGTCTTCTTGAATGTTGCAGTCTTCATTCTTTTATTTATTCTGGTTTTGTGGCAAGATAGCTTTTCTTAGGTTTTTGATCCTTCAGTGCTTCTCCTCCCTATCTTTAAGCTTTTTCTGATGGTCCATACCACCAGGGTTTTTTATATGGTTTTGAGTCAAAACTCTCCCNTCCAGGGTTTTTTATATGTACCTAGAACTTTCTTTCTGTTTTCTCTTAGCTTTTTTTCATTGTCCTTTTTCTTACAAGTCATCTACTGAAATACCTACAACCACAAGTTCTCTACAAATACTTATTTCCGCAGAGTAGGCTATGGGCTTTCTGGTGGCAGTGGGGTCAGGAGAAGGAATAGAAAAAAAGGGTGTAAACCTATTGTGCCAGATAGTAATGATACCAAAACCAGGCTAATTCCTTCTCTTTTATACTGAGGGAAGAACAGATGGCTAGCCTCCCACTTTCCACATGCACATTTTCAATGAAGTTTGACACAACCAAAAGTAATATCAGTTGGTATGCTATTAACGTAAAACAGAGTACAAATTGTAATGTTGAAATAGTACATGGAGAAAACAGCAATTGGATGCTAATTGACTAATCCACTTAAGCTATTAAAATTTATGGGTTTTTAAAATCTTTTAATTTCATACTGTTAGATAATGGAACTTTGGACCTCTTTCCTTCTTCATTATATGACGCAGTCCGATGTATTTGAAATTTAAACATTTCTTGCTAATAATAAAATCCAGAAAATTTTCCTTTTCATGTCTGTGGTATTTATAACTAAATGTTTTTATATCAGGCTGAATATTCCTATCAGACTTACTCTAAAGTAAAAAACCTGATATTTTGTCAGATAGTCCACACTGCTTCCTTTAATGTACTGTTTGCTGGAATTGTGTAACACAGTAACTTTAACTAATTAAGAAATAACCTCTCAAACATTGTTATTTACTAAGTTTTGGAAACTCCAAGTTTTCTATTTGTTGGTCAATAACTTCTTTGATTTTTTAGTATTTTGCTTTAATCATAGCACAGGATTATTTTGAGTTTTAGTTCAAAAAAATTTCAAATATATCTGTGAGTATATATGCAAATAATTATTAGTAACTTATTAATACAAACAAGTCCTCAACCCCAAATAGTCCTGAATACTTTTTCAGTTTTGGGTTTTTTTCAGCTAGTTGGCATTCTTATGACCAAAAAAATCTGATTTCTTTGAATCAGAGAGGGTAGATATCAAAATATGGTTTTATTATTTTTATGCCAATTATTTGTATGTTATTGATCATCACTACATGTATCTATAGTAATTTCTCTTTGAATTAATAAGATGGAGAACCCAGAGAAAAGTATGGGCATAAGTCTCTGATTTATAGGTACTTAGTATTCATGAAACAAAATAATTAGGACTTTTTTTGTTGTTGTATTGTGTATTATGATACATATACAAAATTCTATAACTAGTTGATAGCACCAGTTGTTTTTAAAAACAAATGAAAATAGAATGGAGTCTGTTGCAGGCATTGTCCTTGGGAAGAAGAGAGGTCTACCTGTGGAATATTTAATGTAGAAGCAGAGCTTAAGAGCTCATAGTTTTGTTCTCTCATGGAACGGACTTGCCTGGGTTTCGGTTTTATTTTTGAACAGATTGAATTGAACTCTTACAACATTTACTTCTTCCAAGTGACAAATCCCTTCTCTGACACAAATGTGAACAGGAAAAAGAAAGCTTTTCCCACTGTGACTGTAAGACAAAGAGAATATGTATCTCTCAGATGCTGCTACTAGAGCTGTATTTTGTTGACACTTCCAGACCCAAATGATGGCCGGAACCACAAACAGAGGAGCAGAAGGTGAGAGTGAGCCTGTTGGACTCACCTTGGAGAACCTCATCATGAAACTGTCAGTCAGATTTTGTGGCCTCTAATGCATGTTTTATTCTTAATTAGCTGTTGTTGAAATTAAATACTATTCACATATCAAAGCTGGCTAAGGGCCTTCACTGTTATCTTGATCTGGACAAATGATGAATAAAATAAAACGAATTTGTTGAGTAATTTATTCAGGAAATAGTGCTAGAGTTTGTAGGAAAATCTACAGAGTGAAAGCTATTTCAGCAGTTCTCTTGTTATCCTGGTTTTGATAGCTTTAAGGAAACAATCATAGAGGTCACCTGCAAGAGATTTACATATATGTTGCAAGATTATTGTATTTTTTCTTATAATATCACTGGAACATATTAGATAATAGTCAGTAGATCTGCCCTATCTTCCCCAGCCTCCTTCTGCTTTGGTACTGGTATCAACCTGAAATGCTTTAGAGTATCTTCAATGATAGCTTAAGTATTAATTTGTACATGAAAATGAGTTTATTTTTCTGCTTTGACACCTGCAGAAAAAAAGCACTAGCAATATACCCACTGGTAAATACTGAATTTTATTGAATTCTGAAGTAGAAGAAGCTGTTGAAATCCACTTGTGAAATCTGTAAGTGAATTTATGCTATCAGTATTGTAACTCTTCCATGCAAATAGTCATTAGGTTTGTGAAGAGAAAAATAGACATGAATATCTTGCCTAGTCACTTCTGTGGGAGCAAGTTTAACAGTTAAGTAGAAAAGCTAGTGAATTAGAGTACAGGAATTAATCTTCTATGAAATTACTTGTGTGTCAGTTTCAAATGACTGCAAAACACAGTAACTGTCTGCAGCAAGACATTTTATCTTCATTACCAATAAATCAACAATCTAATTAAGGAAGTGTGACACAACACAAATTTGACATGAAAGTTAATTAGAACATGAAAAGTAAATTTGACATGAAAACTTTCAGTTTTATAGAAATATGCATACATCGTGAGACTGATTCCACAACTCAAAGCGTATGCCTGAAATCACTTGTTTCCATGGCAAGGAAGAGGCAAGTCATGTGATGAGGCAGTGTCTTTTTTTTTTTTTCCCCAGCTTGCAAGTGGCAAGAGCCATCATACTACGATACTGATGGTATCGGGAGCAAGGGAAGAATGATTACCAAGGACCTCAGAGCACCCACCCCCAGGCCTCCCCAAAAGGCAACAAAATGAGTTCTAGAACCTTCCAAAAGGGCCACTGTGCAAGTCCATCAAGAACTCTACCCCGTGAGAAGAGAAGAATATTTCTCAAAATTGTAACCTTTACACCAGAAGACACACTGAATACTACTTCTCATAAGTTTAGGACACCGGACCAAACATGCTGTATGATAGAGCTTTCAGAATTGTAGTGATAGGACTATGTGTGATTTGAGATCATTATAGAGATGTTTGGTCAAGTCTGGCTCAGTTATTTCTTTTAAAATTGTGCCAAAAGACTTTAAAGGTGGAATAGCTTTGTAACTTATTTGAAAATCTGAATAACTGCCATTGAAGCACTGTCACATGCAAAGAATGTTTTTTCCTTTTCTGCTTCTGACTGCTGATATTAGGAAGTACTTTAAAATAATTGAGAATACCATGGATTGCTTCTTAAGAACATGAGAAGTATCTTTATTTTCTCTCCTAGAGATTTAAGATGCCATAATAAATATATGCAGTCATAAACATCAAAAGGAATCCTTGAGGGAGATTAGTGTATTCCCGAAGAAAAATACAAATATTTAATTTTTTTTTGAATTAAAGTTATTGTTAGTTATCCATTTTAATGTGGAGATTCTGTAATACTTTGGATTTGTTAAATAAATAACTTCTGGCTGTCTTATTGAATAAAAATCCTTGGTATTTACTTTAGTATAGAATGATTGCACATTTATGAGCAAATCTGAGTCTAAAAATACGTTTAAGAATTGTTTATTGAAGATGCTATTGTAAACCGAACTCTTTCTCATATACCTTTTTGTAAAATAGTCTCCTGACAAATAAAGTTGTATGTGATTAGATAATTTATGCATATTTTGATTTAATTAAACATCTAAAAGTAGTAATTTGAAGCTCGGAACAGGGATTTGCTGTTAATTTAATTAGGTGGCAATACATTTCCTGGAATAGTGGTTATTATTGCAGAGACTGAAATGTTTACGGGAAATGGAACATTTGATAAATGCATCTGTTCTGTTTGTGGTTGGGTTTTTTTCCTTTTACACTTTGAAGCCAAGCACTAACAAATTTATTCCTTATTTCCATGTATCTGTTGCATAGATTAAGACACTGTTTAAGCATGCACCTATGTACCCTACTTCATGTTCTTAAGTAATCCAAGGGTACATCTGTTTTATTACTCTGCTCAATATGGACATTACAGGTTGAAAAAGAGGTCAATGATCTTCTTAATTATTTATTTAATTACTCGGTCAAATGGAAGAGTAAGTTTGATATTTTCAAAGAATATGTAGGCTTTGAGGGTTAACAAAGGCATTCACACTGCACCATGAAAATGCCATGTGGTACATGGACTCTCTAGAAGAATAAGAGGCTTTAAAATACAGAGGTTAATGGATGCTAATGGGTTAATGTTTTAATAGAACTTAACCCCCCCTATTCTGAGAAACTATCATAAATCTTGATGTTAAGCATTTAATGTACCTTTGAGTGCACCTTTCATAAGAAAAATTTGATTTTTAAATCTGAATTCTTTGTCTTCAAGGAGACAAAACATGTAATGTGAGTCAAAGTCTTACAGTAAAGGAACAGTGATGACAGCAGAACACGCTAATTATCTTTGTAAAGAAATCTTACCTTCAGACTCGAAATTTTATGAATTTTCATTACTAAATATGTTTTTCTGAATGATTGAAAATTATTTCCTGAGTTTCATTCAAACCTAACCTCTGATTAAAATTATTCAGTCTTTATTAATGCTAGGCTGAAAGTACTATTTCAATGATGCTATTGTTTGAACTAATACATGTCTTTGATATGAAAGTTACTTTAATGTAGAAATAGAAACTTAAAATATTTAGGGAGGATAGGTTAGATATATCTATGATTTTGCATTTATTTAAATGTCATTTGCTTTGCATCATGGTCTTTAATTGTGAATAAAGAGACCATAACAGCATTTTTGGACACTTAGTTTTAGCTTGTTACTAACTTCTAGTATTTCATGCTGGAAAACAAAATTTAACTCAGACAACTTCAGGAAACTGTGCTAAAATGCATTATCCTTTTTGAGAACTGTAAATGCAACTCCTTTAAGACCCTGATACCTGTTATTATATTATTCCTTAACTAGTACCATGGAATCAAATGAATAAATTGTATAATCTGGGTATTACAGAAAATACATCTTTCTTCAGAGTTTCTATACCTGAAATAATGAAGTTAGGATTAGAAGAAAACTCTTTTCGCGTCTTATTCTGTCATATAAATGCTTTCATAACCTTAATATTGAAGCCACATTTTTCTATTTGTGTATATTTTTGAGACTTAATATCATCTTACTGACTTTTCATTCAAAAAAATAAGTTTCTTCTTGTACCAGGTAGCCAGTACAACATATGTATTTCCTATATAGCTCAAGAGAAAGTGAGCAGTAATATCATTATGTTTTCTTTTATTATAGTCTATCCATCTACACATTCACAATAATGTTTTGTTTACCTTTTTTACTGTTATTGTGCTTTGTGTTGTTGGTTAAAATGATTTTCTGTAATAACCTTAAAATTGTTTTCCTGATCAGTGTGCTAAATTATTGGGCCATTTGCCACATATTGTATAGCTTGTTTTCTTGCTCCAAGCCTAATTATTTTGCATGTTTCTGTACAACAAAGTGCCTTTACCATCTGCTATGCTGTTCATGTAAACAATCAAAATCTGACTTCGTTTGTACCATTCAACCTTATTTGTTCTATTTTCTAAATCTTGTATCATCTACAATCTTGTGTATAATGACCTTATTTCCATGTATCTCGTGAACAGATTAACACATCAGAAAACAGCAGAGTCTTAAAAGCAGACTGCTATTTCATGCTTCATTTTTACAACTTGGAGGGACACGTCAATATGTATTACTTTCTTTTCCTTTTCTTTCTTCTTCTTATCACTTCAGAACTAGGTTTCCAGTCATTACTGCAATGTACTTATTCTGTCAACCTTAATGTGAACTATTGCTCTCTGGGTTCATATCTTAGCAATTATACCTTATATCTGAATGCATGTTTTATCTTATTTTTCTTGATAAATACATCATCAAAGGTCAGAGTAAGACTAATGAATAGATCCTCCTCCTGACTTCTGATATCCTTTTTCTCTCGAACATTTTGCATCAAGACAGCAAAGATTAAAATTGTTAACCTCTCTTAGTTGAACATACTTCCATGTGTCTAACACATGCTTGTAATAGTACACTAAGAGTGTTGTCTAAGGTATCTTGACTTTGTGAGTCCACACCCCACTCCACTTGCTCAGTGGGATGTACTTTATCAAATTAATCTGTTATAATGATTCTATTTATTCTACATCACGCATGCCTTGCAGACATAAAGAATATTTAAATTGCTTTTTCTCCAAACAATATAACATGTAAAAACAAACTAGATGTTTTACTAGCCTGAATTTTCCAGGTGTCATTTCAGATACTAGAGTAAGCAATTTAGTATAGTTCTGAGTAGACTAGGAGACTTTATAAGTTACATTATAAAGACTAGACTTTTACATTCTTATGCAAATATATTGAAGACAAGAGATATTATAATGTCATCCTGTGGTGCTTGAGGATGAAATGAAAATCATGTCACAAATACACTAAATCTGCCACCAAATTATGTTTCATTATATCCTTTTTGCTGTTCCAGTAAGGTGAAAAATCTATGCTTTTTTCTCTGTTGATGGATATGGGCATATAGTTCACTTTACACGAGAAAAGAAAGTGCTAGTTCATGTGGGCTGGTAATAGAATTTTCATATTGGGCCATCATGTGCTCTAGGTCTGCCTGTTCTATAACACTTCAGATTTGAAATTACTGAAGATTGGAGGTTTTGTTAACTACTGATGAAGTTATAGGTGAAGTTGTTATAAGGGATTTAGAAATGTTTATAGTTTATCATTGCTTAGCTTTGTTTTTAACTTTGTTAGAGGTTTTTAAACTCTGTTAAAACCAGGTAATTTTATACTATTCATAAACATACCTAATTCCCTTTGACTGTCATAATTAGTTCCTGCTCTGATTCATCTTTCCCTACCTTCCTCTGAATTATATGGTGTCTTTATATGATGACAAATGTAGTCGTTTAGGTTTTTTACACTGAAAGTTAAATAAATGAAAAGAGCAATAATACTTAAATCTGCCGTTGGCAGATCCAAAGGTCAAAACACTGTGAAGGATGTCAAGTTAAAGAGAGAAGACAAGTAGTTATGATGTCAAATTCAATGAAATTAGTACAAAAAAGAAGTTGCAGTCACACAAGAAAAAACAAATTAGTCCTAGCTAATATAATGAAGAACCCTATGTACAGACACGAGACAACAGAGATAAAAATTCATAGATAATAAGAGTTATGTTTTATTGAGTGATAAACCATCTAGTTAAAGAGATAGATACATTAGATACATGGCAAAAAAATAAAAAAGAATGAAGTGTGCACAAAATACAAGAAAATTATCAGCTGTAGAAGAAAAATAAAGATTCTGTCTGGGTATCAGTCCAGTAATCTTGTGTTATCAAAAAATGACAAAGTAGTATTGTTTCATTTTCACTTTATACATGGTATGTGGAGAATGAGTCACTTAAGTGAGTAATCATGGGCCCTAAAAGGATTACTACAGAATACTCCAGCAAATTAATTGATAATATCCTTATTTTAAGAACTGCAATAGTCTAATGAAAGATGGAATATTATTGTGCCTAACAGTAAGAATATGAATCATATAATCATAGAATCATAGAATAGTTTGGATTGGAAGTGACCTTAAAGATCTTCTAGATCCAGTCCTCCTTCCACGTGCAGGGACAACTTCCACTAGATCAGGTCGATCAACCAATATGGCCTTTAACACCCATAGGGATGGGGCGCACACAACTTCTCTGGGCAACGTGTTCCAGTGCCCTTATCACCCTCACAGTACAGAATTTCTTCCTAATATCTAATTTAAATCTACCTCATTTCAGCTTAACACTGTTACCCCTTGTCCTATCATTACACTCCCTGAAGAAGAGCCCATCCTTATCTTTCCTGTAGGCCCCATTTAAATTCTGGAAGGTTGCTATAAATTTTTCCCAGATCCTTCTCTTCTCTAGACTAAACAAGCCCAACTCTCTCAGCCTGTCTTCTCAAGAGAGATGCTTCAGCCCTCTGACCAACTTTGTGGCTCCCCTGCACTCACTCAAACAGATTCATGTGCTGAGGGCTCCAGAACTGAACACAATACTCCAAGTGAGGTCCCACAAGAGCAAAGCATAGAGAGAGAATCACTTACTTGACCTGATGGTTACACTTCTTTAGATGCAGCCTAGGATATGTTTGGTGTTCTGGGCTGCAAGCACACATTGCCACCTCATGTTTAGCTTCTTACCCACCAACACCCCACATTCCTTCTCTTCAGTGCTACTCTCAATTCATTCTCCACCCAGCCTGTAATCATGCTTGGGATTGCCTTGATCCAGGTGCAGGATCTTGCACTTGGCCTTGTAGACCTCATGAGCTTTGCACAGACCCACCTTTCCATCCTGTCAGTGTTCCTCTGGTTGAAATCTCTTCCCTCCAGTGTGTCAATGTGTCACAACTTAATGTTGCCAGCAAACTTGCTAAGGGTGACCTTGATCCCACTGTCCATGTCTGTGACAAAGATGTTAAACAACACTTGTCCCAGTACTGACCTTTAAGGAATGTCACTTCTCATAAGACCCCACTCTGACATTGAGATGTTGACCACAAGTCTTTGAGTTGTGCATGAGAGCTTTGCAGGTTTGTGGGGTAAATTAGCATCTTACTGTGAAAAAAACTTAATTATTTAAAAGAAGAAACCACCTCCCTTTTTTCATGTTTTGCTGTGCTTTACAGAATGAAATGCCATGACAAGAAGCAAAAATCTAAAAGAAAGTTGTACTCCTATTAAGAATAAAGGCTTATTATCCTTTCACACATTGCTCTTGGTTCGCTAGATAACAGGATTTTTGGATCAGGGTGCCCCTTTATCTCTACTAATCCCTAACACTATAGTCTTGTTCATGGCTATGTCCTGTGAATCCTAAATATTTAGTCATAATGATAATGACATAAAATGGAAACTTATTCTTTTCAGTTTTAACACAATGTTACTGGGAATCAATGCAATAGTCAAGTTATTAGTTGTGGAATTATTAATATACTCTTACGGCAGCATTACTAATACAATTGCAGGGATGATTTCATGAAAGGCATATTTAAGTGACATTCTATACTGGGTTTTTTTGTAACAGCCGTTTTCTCTATTGATGTGTAAACATGGTTTTGCTCACATTTGTCCATGGAGTCAAAATATCACTAATGGCTCTATTTGTGATCATTGACAGCTCTTCATGAGCTCCCAGAAACTTGTGTACATCCTCAACAGGCCAATATAAAGCCACTTACAAAGAAGGATAACACTTGTAGAGGGGAGTTTGTTTCCATGGGCAGATTTTTTTAAAAGGGCCTTCTTTTTAATAAATAACTGTGGAGAAACATATTCAGAAAATCATGAAGTGTTCTTCTTCATCTCCTTACATGCTATGTTTTCCTTTGATGTTTGCATGCATTAAGCCTGTTGCATGGCAGAAAATCCTACCAAAATCTTTCAATTTAAAAAAAATTTTTTTTTCCTTAGAAATGGAATTTCTCACCAGGATAACCTATATAAGACAAGAAATATCCTATTTCTTTATCTTTCAAATACTAGCCAAAGCAATAAAAGAGTCTGGACTACTTCTCAGCTATGTTGAAAGTGAGGCTCCCTCAGACTTCAGGAGCATTGAAAAAAAAAATCAAAGAAAACACCAAAAGCCTCAAAACCTCTCAAAAAAACCTCCAAAACCCTCTCAGCAACCCCTAGCCTTCAACAACTCTACAGATCCAAGGTTCAAAGTACTAATACCAATTAGACATTTAATGCTAGGTTGATGGTACTTAGTTGCCTTACTGCATTCTGCACTTGAACATACAGCTTTCATGTAGAACTGTCCTGGATATGCTTTCTAAACCTTAACATTTTATTTTGGAGCTCTTAACAAGAGTTGTTCATGGAAAGTGTTTCTGATGTTCTCTAGGGCTGTGTTTGTTAGAACTCAATGCTGCTTGAAAACTGATGTAGTAAGTGTGAGATCTTTTTCAGATCCTACACCAACTTTTTAAAGTACCTTGGTATGGGAAGTGGTGTTGATTGAAGCAAGTGAACAAATACACGTGCTAGAAAATAGCTGAAATGAAGGGGCCTATGTTTTTGCTGAAAAGGGCTAAAATTATACTTTCAGATTTAAGAACAAAAAATAGACACAAATTTAAGTTCACGGTCTCATTGTGGAGCTCCAAGTGTGGCTCACCAAAGAGTTATACTGGACTTACATTGTAGTATTCATGTAAAACTTAGAAGGAAAATTAAAAATCATGGTATTTCTAAAATTAGTATTATCTATATTTTAAGGAAATCCATTTACGTATCAGCCAGTATTTAAAGATTTCATGGTTTTTTTCTCAGGGAAAGCACCAAGGCTGCTAAGCCATATATGATCAATATAAGATAAGGGAATTGGTATACACAAAACCAAAACACCAAGCAATTTGTAACATGATTCAACAAATGAGGTCACAGCATTGTGAGAAAACAGAAAACAAAGTTCATGCATGGAGGTATTTTGGATAGTAGGAGAAATTGTCTTTTGAAACCAGTCAAGAAAAATAGAAGAGATTGGCTCATAATAGTTCAAAGCATGTCCCGTAACTTCAAAGTAGGATAAGCAAAGACAATTTTATAGAAATTGCTGGCATCCTGTGTAATATCCTGTTTAGGTCAGGGTCACTTCTGTGTCCTTGGAATTGAATTCTTTTGTGGATGGTGAGTCTTCTACAGAAATTCTGAGAAAATTCATAAAGTATTAAAAGGATGAAATAGTAACTTTCAGTCTGCAGACCTAGAAACCTCACTTTAACAAATCACTGAGTGTGCAAGTTATATGTGCTGGAATTGCATTTTGTTAGTACTGCAGCATCAAGGTAAAATAAGACATCAGGCATGAGGCAAAGCGCAAGTACCACCTGTGTACGGCAGAAAACAACCTGGAGTTTCTAGAAACTTATTGGTTTCCTGCACAACTTTAGTCTGTAGGTTCAGCTTTAAAAAATTACTTGAGGAACTGCAGAATATTTTGTCCTTTCTCTGTGCTTGTGTGGGTAAATGCCTGTCATCTTGACTAATCTTTTGTGTTTTGTTTCTTCATTTACAGCTTCTCCTAAAGGAAAATCATCGGTTGCCAAATGTGTCCAGGACTTTCCAATTTTCAGTTCACTTTTTTTCATTCCACTATACATATCCGTTTCCCGCTTACTGCAAATCTCTTCAATAAATCCCCCAACGGGAGTAGACATTGGAACTTGACCCAAAATTCAATATTCTGCCAGCTCTGCACAGATTTCTCTAAACTGCTTTGTTTTTCTTACTGCTTTGGGAACTGTTTAAGGTAGAACTATGGCTTCAACCTTTAGGTCTCTTTTTTGGAATCCATTTAGTCCTAAAACTACACTTGGAGCAGTGACCACATTTAATCAGCTTGTCTTCCAGATTTGCAGGAGGGGTCATGAGTTTCCTCCAAGGGGTCTGCATTGACTATACTGCTTAATATGTTTTAAGATGGTGCAGCCTGAAGAAGTGTGACAATGAGAAAGACATGAGACTAATGCATCCCAGACCAGGGAAATAGCTAAGCCAGGCAGTTCGAAGGAGTTTCAAATGTCAGCATGAGGACTGTTATGGTATCCTGAGAACATGTCTGGGAAGTATTACACTTTGATAATCCTCTCTCTTTTTTCACTTTCAGTTTGATTAAATTTGATTTTTAAAATAAATATTATAATATTAGAATTAAAAACTGTTTCCTCAGTGTTGAGAAAGATTACATAGCAGAATAAAAATGTAGCTGCTCTTCACTCTCTGAAATTAGATGCTCCTATTTTTATTAGATATACTCTGAAATCCTCATAATTTTAATTTCAATTTTAAATTATTTCTTCTTCCCTTCTGAGTTTCTCTGTCAAGATATTTCTAGTATTTGACATTAGTTTACCAAATGTTTTTATGCTAGTAATATGACACTCAAAGTTTCTGTTTTCATAACACTGAATCACATTTCAGGATTTAAAACTATACAGTGCTACAGTGCTAGGCAACATTAATACAGTAGAGAAATAAAGCGTATTTGTTTCATTTACAGGCATATGAGGTCCATTAAGTTACATGCTGGAACAGCATCCGTTTCTAAATACTGTGTATAGATTTTCAGGAGGAAGCCTATTTCCTTTATAAAGTTATGACCGTTACTGCTACTAAACCCTGTGAGCTTTCCTACAGGTTGTTAGACCATATCTGAGTGTAGTGCTCCATAGACATGTCTGTAAGTGCCTTAGTTGTCTCCACAGTCACTATAAATTTATCATGTACTGTCCTGAGAAAAGCAACTACTGAGTGCTTTCATTATTCATGACTATTATTGTTCTTTACACACTGGGAGGGGAAGATGGACACTGTTTTTCTTGTGGACCTGTTATGCTACTTTGCTGCAAAATGCTTTTGTAAGCTTATTTCTGTTACTCTCAGATTTATGTCAGAGTTCTCCAGGGAAGGACAGAGAAGATACTCCAAAAGCTATGTGTAATCAATATGCAAAATCATCATTGTTTAACTACACTAGCTTCTAATGCAGTGAAATTACATTCCCTCTTAAGCCATAAAACCAGTGCTGCACTGTATTTTAGATGAGCAAAATATACAGAAAAAATCAGTTAAAAGAATTATCTTTTCATGGATTCATAAATAACACAGAAGTTAGAGAACTGTTGTTTACTTCAGGGTTATTTTATAAAGGCTTACATGTAAAGTGGAATTTGCTATATGCCCTTCATGATCTTAAAATCTTCCCTTCCTTCTGCCCCATATTCTGCAGATCTTTCTTCATAGGTGGCTAAAAACTACCAAGTAATCCCTTTTTAATTGAGATACCCTGCTGCCTCCTACCAAAAAAATCTTCTGTGGTAGTTGTTGTAGTGCAGTATGCCCTACATACTGCATGTTATTGTAAGGAAGAAATACACATATGCTAATTTCAAATGTGCATGTAAGGGAGTGAGAAATAAGAGTATTCTCTATAGAGATTTTTTAAAGGATATTTACAATTACATTGTCATTTTAGAAAAAAAATGCAGTGATTATAATTCTCCTTAAAAAAATTTATTCATTTTTAATTTTACTTTATTCTAGTCATATTTTGCATTAATAAGATTTTTCTTTTGGTACAGAGAAGAAAATAAGCTGCTTTGCAATTTATGGAGAAGACAAGTTTAATAGATGACTGAACAGAAATTAAACAGGTTTATGCACTTTCGTGGTAATAAATGTTTCCTGACAACATTCTAATACTTTAAGAACTTCTTTTCTCATGTTTTGCCTAGAAAGAAAAAAGTTTTGCTTCTGAAGATAAAAAATGAATTATGTCATATATGTTTAATAATGAATGTATTCTATGCACTAGGTGCTTAGAATAATTCAAATGCTATATGAGATCCAAATGTGAGTTTTTTATGATTGAATGAGTCAGCAATATATACCTTGTCATTAATATGCAGAACCTACTGATACTTAGAATTGCTTTCTGCTCAGCTATATTTTATGTTTCCATAGCCTCAGTGGTAAAATAAACATGAAAAAACATCTGTGCAAATAAATTCAGTATCACTAAATGACTTGCTCTCAAATGACTCCAGAAAGAAGACACATGGGAAAATGTTGACAAATAATAATGCCACACCACAGCTTTTATAACTTTGTCTCAGCATGGTATGGCACAGAACAAGCTGTCTGCTAGTTTCATTAAATTATTTGGAAATTGCTTTGTGTTCTGTGTTAGGGTATATTTTAGAGAATATTATGTTGTTGTCAAATCTGAAAATTATTTTCATTGATTCAGTTATCCTACCATGTGTTACTTCTAGGGAATGGTGAGCTATGAGAAACATTGAAGTTCCTGTACCTCACTAACCTGACTCCATCAACGCTTCCACAAAAACAATGAGCAAATTAATCAGCCATGACTTTGAAAGTTTCCTTCTAAGCTATTTGGAAACTCTGAATTCCCTCTGAGTAGGAATTGCAAGGATGTTTTGAGTTTTCCCAAAGGTTAAGACTTTTCTAAAGACAAAAATATAATGTAGCAAACAAAAAAAAATTGCAAGAACTTATTTTCTAACTCTTGTATTACAATTTCCTACATAATCAGAATTTCCACAGAATCACATTTAGCCAAAAACTCTTGTGTCAAGGAAACTTCAATTCCTGCTCCATGTCTTCTGATGAAGAGTATGTTGCCTTTAAGATAAGTGGTAGAACATAATTCTGCTGAATCTTCTTGATCAACATGTTGAAAATCTCTTGTAGAATTACTAAATTAGGGTCATCTATGTCAGACCAAGCACATATGCCAGTGCAAGCAGCGTCTCAGCCACATTACTCTGTATAAGAGGCGTGTACTTTATAAGAAAGGTACTGCATCATCTTCACGAGTGCTTCTGTTGAATGTTTGAAGTATGTGACCGATATGGCAGAGGCTGCTAATTGAACTATCAAGTTTGCTAGATAACATTTGACATAGTATGAGTTGACGAATTTAACTACTAGATTTCTGAGATCTGAAAAATCTGCAGGATTTCATCTCAAACATAAAGATCAGTTTGTTGCAAGCGTAGGCAGGATGTGTTCTTATTCAATTACAAAACCTGTCACTTTGCAAAAAATGCAACAAAATTTTATTTGTTCCAGTGGGCAACAGGATGTTTGCCAGAGCGTGCATGGGACTTGTATCCCATTATTTATTTGCATACTTAACAATATGGAGGCAATTTTGCAAACTCCAATGTTCCAGTGTTGGGTAAGAAAAGTCTTGAAGCACTATTTATTTTTCTGTTGTAGTTGTAACATCAGTGCAATTGGAAAGCTACAAAGGCATTATTAGAGAGCTGAGTAGGCTCGTGCATGGTATTAAAACTTTTAGTAATATATGTTGAGGAAATAATAAACAATGTATTTCAGATCATTAAATGGTTGTTTCAGGGCACCATTAGCCAGATGCACAAGAGGTTGGATACTTCCATCCATCTTTATATCAGATTGCTCACTAGAAATAAAGACAATATGGGAACTGGATAAACAATTTCTTTGGCTATTTTAGCATGGCTCCTACTGTCTACTGTGTAACTAATTTTTGAATTAGTTTTATGATAAAGCATAACCTGTTCAACTATGGAGGTAATATCAAATTTCCTCTATTCATAAAAGGCAAAAAAGTACTTGTATTCTCATGTATTTAGACATCAAGTGTGTGTCCTTATATTTTTGAACTGTAACAACTATTAAAAGCATTTCTTTGAGTTACTTTAATTGTGAACCCTTTCCATGGTAGTTTCTTGTCAGTAGCTAGACACTTTGCTAAAGCGTAGCTGGTTGCTCTATACATCAGCAAGGGTGTGTAATGGCTCAGTTTTTTCATTTGAAAGCAAGTAGAAGCAGCTTGACAAATAATGAGAGAAAATATGCTTTAGAAGAGTGAAAGAAATTAAGTCATCATCATGTCTTCATAAATGTTAGAGTCCCTAAACTTGAATGCAATCTCCTGCTTCAGTAAAGAAAATATATTATTGGTATTTAGTATCTTCTAAAATGACATGGGTTTTTTTTATACATTCTGTTCATAAAAATAAAAAAAAGGTGTATAGCAATTCTAAATACTCCCAACTAATTTTACCATAAGTAAACCAGTACTCATATATAAATAATGCTTATTTTGAAGTAATGTTTTTGTCTAAGAAACATTTGTTTGTCTTTAGTTTCCTGGAATATTAAAATGCCTTTTGCCCTTAACCTTCCTAGAAACCCCTTAGAAACGCCTTCTTTGACTTAATATGCCTCTATAATGTTTTTCTTCTTCTTAAGAGTAGGTAAAAAAGAAGTTATAGCATCTTCTCTTGCATTAGGAATTCACTTAATGGCTCAACTAACTCCATTATGAAAAAATATCTACTTATTGTCCTTTAGGGATGTGACACTAAGTAAGGTTATCTGCATACTGACAGGAAGGCTAGTTGAGGCACATATGTCCAAAAAAGTACAGTGCACTTGGTTTTAGAACTGTGGTTGAGACTCAGCAGTTTGGACCCTTACAGCATACTTTAAAGGCCGTTGCTAACAGATCCATATTACGAGAGTGTTGAGGTTGATCCTCTCATTAAAGAGTGGCAATAAATAATTTAAAGAGAAAAATCTTTCTTCTTTGATACGTATCCATTACTTTTACTTCCTTTCATAACCTAAATGAACAGCAGGGATTGCATATCGAGTGTTGTTTAACCACACTCCACAAATAGCTGAGAAAGATATTACCATTAAATAAAAAGAAGGCAGATGAGATTAATTCTGTATGCTTGAAAATTAATTTTTGTGATTTTGGAATGGTAAGGGTTGTTTAAGAAGGAGATGCATTAAATATGGGAAAGTTAAAAAAAAGAAGAAACAGTATAGTCCAAGTTCTGTAGATTTTTTTGCTTAATGGGTAAAGATGAAAGGTTTTGAGTATTTGACCCAGCAAAGACTGGTTAAAGACACAGTAAATTTATCTTCTTGCATTCAAATAATTATTTATTTGCTGCTGAAAGTGAGGGACTAGTTGCAGTTTTTACTAATTGCTTTTTTGTAAAGCAAATTAAATGACATAGGAAAGACTTTTTTTACAACTCTAAAATGGTATTGAAAATGTATTAAAATATCTTATTTTGAGTTATAAGTGATAGAGAACTTTTAAATGTAAGAGTAACATCTTTATTACTGAAGTTTGTTCCTAAGTAGGCCACATAAGACTTCTGCTTCATGTTTATAACATATTAATAATACAGCAGTTTTAATTAGGTATTATGCAGAAAGAAGTTAAGTCACACATTTTAATATTAAGTTTGAAGAAGCCCATTAAAACTAGAGGTCATTTTCGCATGTTAATAAAAATCTTTTTCCAGGGTAGATGTTAAGCTTTTAGCAGAATATTATTATTATTTTGTCATTACTGGAGACCTTAATGAATATTTATTTTCCACTGCTTACATTAATTTTGTGAAAATTGATATATTATCTCATAAAGTAGAATGAAATAACTATTATGGATATTGGAGTATATGAAACCAGATTTATGGTTTCCAATAGATGCCTAGATGTGGAACAGCATATGTAGACAAATTTTGTTGCATAAAACCTCTCATTTTACTGAGGCACTACTTTGGTTACACTTTACAAATGTAACTGACCAGAGGATACCTCATTTGTAAACAAAGAAGGACATGTTAGTGAATAAGACTAATCCTTTTGTGTTTTGAAAACCAACAGACCTGCAAATCTTTCAGCATATAAAATGAAAATATACACAGTGGTCTGTAGGAGGAAATAGCTGTTGTGACATTTCTGGAAACATCTAGGGTAAGTTTACTTTGGTTTTATTTGAAATATTAGGAAAAATATGGTATTAACAGCTCCTAAAAAATGAAGACACATTTTTACTTGCAGAAGGAAAGGGCCACAAGACCCAGTAACTAGTCCTTGCCTCTTCAGTCATCTTCAGAGGTGGGGAAATGGTGCAAAGTTCAGCTAGACAGGCAGATTTTATCTCTATATCAGTATTTATTTTCTATGGGATTAGATGATAGATGGAGATTTTTTTTCTTTTTGACCCCTAAATGTTAGATATCGATACCTGAAATTTGCCAGTAGGAATCAATTTTCTTGTTATGTCTTTCACTGTAAAACCATATGTAGTCAAGAAGTATTCATTCTGACATGTATGATTTTGTCTTAAGCCAGAAGTTCCATGGCTGTTTTTTTAAAGATTTTTTTATAAGTAGGTTTATTTGGCCATTGGTATCATCTCATATTAAAGAAAATCATTAAAGAAATCATGCTTGTTTGAAAAAATATCCTCATCAGGTCTACATGTGAGCATTCACATGACAACTGTGTTACTCAGAATAGCGAAACCTCTAAATTATTGTGTTCCTGAACTGTATCTCATGGTAAAATACGATTAGATGTCTTCAGCACAGCTTGATATGAGAAGCAGATCTGTAAATTAAGGTGAGACTGTGATAATTCTTAAGAATACTAAACACTCCAAAAATTTTTGATTGACTAGATGAAAGAGTTGTTAATAATATGACTCAAATGATCTGATGTATTTCCTTTGCTAAGTTACTACCTCTTGATATTAGGTACTTGAATCATCCACCAAACCTTTGAAAAGTATTTTTAATATCTTCTGTCTTTTTATGAAAAATGAAATATTCTCAACTGATATAAAATTATGGTTGTGGAGTGTGAAAGCTTTCAGGTACAGGACAAGGATAAAGGAAATGAAAATGGAAAAGTAAGCTTTGTTCAGTATGAGTCAAACAATCTTAGAGCTGATATGAAGGGTACATTAACATCTCAGGGGACCGATGATTCAGATTAGAAGCCCATTCAATCTGTAGTCATTTTACTGGGGTTATATTTTTGTAGTTCCAGTCAAATAGTACAAGTTAAATCCTAATATAATTGTGGTTTATGATTGGATTTACCGGCTTGTCAACTTTTATCTTTTCTGTTGGAGTAAAGGTAATTAATTTTTGGTGGTAATTTTTTTCCTTTTCTACTAGCTTATTTTAGTCTTTAATTAAACCACATTTTCTTTCTTTTATTGACTGTTAGAACCCTCAGATACTCATATCTGTGCTCTTTCTTATTCATGTCCTCCTCTTAAGTAATGATTTTGCATTTTAACTAAGGAAGAAAAAGATACAACTGGTTAACGCATTAGACATTACTATCTTAAGTTGAAATTTATATTACTAGATGTACCTTTCTTATAATTAATATTTATATTAGAGAAAAAGTATTTTAATTCCAAAAGTATAATACTTCACAGCCAAACAGAAGGGGTTTAATTTAATTTGGAGTCTATAACTTTTAAGATTACACATTCTTCCTATAATTTCCAATCTGAGCTATTCTCTCACAATTCCCTTTGTGCTATAGACTAAACTATTATTCATTTACTTAGACTGTTATTACATTTTTTATAATGCCTGTATAAACTTTTCTTAGCCTCATTATTGTTCTTCATTTGTCATTTATTGAGACTGTGACTTAGAGATTTACTATGTAAACTGTCATTGTGAGGACATTTGTAGATTGTTGAAAATGTATAATAACATCATAGAATTCACTGTTCTAAATAATATGAATCACAGAATCATAGAATCATAGAACAACGAGGTTGGAAGAGACCCACCAGATAATTGAGTCCAACCACTCCCACCAAACACTAAATCATGTCCCTCAGGACCTTGTCCACCCGTCCCTTAAACACTTCCAGGGAAGGTGAATCAGCCACCTCCCTGGGCAGCGTGTTCCAACGCCCAATGACCCTTTCTGTGAAATTTTTTTTCCTAATGTCTAGCCTAAATCTCCCCTGGCGGAGCTTGAGGCCATTACCTCTTGTCCTCTCCCCTGTCACTTGGGAGAAGAGGCCATTACCCTCCTCTCTACAACCTCCTTTCAGGTAGCTGTAGATAGCAATGAGGTCTCC
>WAAB01015793.1:120094-137875 GCA_013389865.1 Piaya cayana
CCACCTGGGCACACTGCTGGCTCATGTTCAGATGTCTGTCAACCAACACCCCCAGGTCCCTCTCCTCCTGGCAGCTTTCCAGCCAGGCTTCTCCCAGTCTGTAGCTCTGCATAGGGTTGTTGTACCCCAAGTGCAGGACCTGGCATTTAGCCTTGTTAAGCCTCATCCCATTGGACTCTGCCCAGCAGTCCAGCCTGTTCAGATCCCTTTGCAGAGCCTCCCTACCCTCCAGCAGATCGACATTTCCACCCAGCTTAGTGTTGTCTGCAAACTTGCTAAGGGTGCACTCGATGCCTTCATGAATTCAGCACCCTTAGTCATCTCATCACAGAATATATCCTTCAGCCCTTTTGTCAGCCTCATTTCCTTTGTAATTTCTCTAGGTTTCTTCAGTTTTCCTAGTACCTTTTGAGGATAGCAATTTGTAACCAAAGAGATGAGTGACCAATAGAGAAATGCTAGGACTAAATTAAGGCAGTAAATAAATAGTCATATATTCATAGAATAATAGAATGGTTAGAGTTGGAAGGGACCATAAAGATCATTTAATTCCAACACCCCTACCATGAGCAGAGACACCTCCCACTAGGCCAGGCTACTCAAGAATCCACCCAAACTGGCCACTTGCAGGGAGGGGGCATCCACAACATCTCTGGGTAACCAGTTCCAGTGCCTCACCCTCCTCATTGCAAAGAAATTCCTCCTTATATGTGCCATTCTCTCTCATCCTATCACTGCAAATTCTTGTGAAAAGTCTCTCTCCAGCTTTCTTGGGGGCCCCTTTCAGGTACTGGAAGGTCACTATAAGACCTCCCTGGAGCCTTCTTTTCTCCAGTATGAACAATCCCAACTCTTGGCCTGTCCTGATAGCAGAGGTTCTCCAACCCTCTGATAGCTCTCCTCTGGACCCGTTCCAGCATTTCCATATCCTTCTTATGTTGGGAATTCTTGAACTGGATGCAGTACTCCAGATGAGAGGTTATGAGAGCAGAGCAGATGGGTAAAATCACCTCCCTCAACCTACTGACCACACTTCTTTTGATGCAGCCCAGGATTGNTTGGGCACTGGAATATGCTGCCCAGGGAGGTGGTTGATTCGCCTTCCCTGGAGGTGTTTAAGTTACGAGTGGACGAGGTCCTGAGGGACATGGTTTAGTGTTTGGTGGGAGTGGTTGGACTCGATGATCCGATGGGTCTCTTCCAACCCGGTGATTCTGTGATTCTGTGATTCTGTGATATCAAACTTCTCATCAAACAGAACCCATAAGTCCTTCTCCACAGAGCAGTTCTCAATCTTGTCATCCTCCATCCTCCATTGAAACCACAGATTGCCCCAACCCAGATGTGGGACCTTGCAATTGGCTTGTTGAACGTCATTAGGTTCACATAGGCCCACTTCTCCAGCTTGTTCAGGTCCCTCTTGATTACATCCAGTCATTCGAGTGTGGCAACTGCACCACTCAGCTTGGTGTCATCTGCAGACTTGTTGAGGATGCACTTGATTTCGCTGTACATATCATTGATGAAGACATTAAACAGCACTGGTCCCAGCATCAGCCCATGAAGGGCCCCACTTGTCATGGTTCTCCATTTGGATATGAAGTTGTTGACGACTACTCTCTGAATGTGACCTTCCAACCAATTTTTTATCCACCAAACAGTCCACTCATCAAATCCATATGTCTCCAATTTAAAGAGGAGGATGTTCCAAAGGACATTTTCCTGTGTTGTTTCCCATTAGTCCAATAATGACTTATTCACATTTCTGTCTTTTAATGAAGTTCTGTCTTGAAATATTATTTCAGTTTTATAAATGTTACACAGAAATTTGAAAGTTCATTTGATTTAAAGTAGCTCTTCATCATAATAAATATTAAAAGCTTTTCAACCATAGTAGTAATTGGAACTGTTTTTAGATTATTCCTCTGCTGGGAAATTGAATTGATCTTCATTGCATCTTTTACATTTCTTTAATGTCTTGAAAAATGTGTCAGAAGAATATGTATGTTTCTGCATTTTATGTAAGAAAATACAAATTAATACAAAATGTGTTTGGATTTTTCAAAATCTTTCATCTTTAAACAAAATGAAATATTATCCATTATTGAGGTTTTGCAAATTTTATGCAAAGTTTATGCTGTCTTTCCTCATAAGACAGAAATTTTGACTTGCTTTTTGAGTTTTCAGTGTTAATCATGCTTTGCTTCTGTTTACTCCACAACTATTCTGCCCTAGCCACAATCTAATCAAAGCCTCCAAAATGCAGCAATTAATTTTCTGAGACATACATACACAAAAGCACAGAAACAAAGTAGCGAATGGAAAAGAAGCAAATAATATTTGTTGTAGAAGTGTAAATATAGAAACATATTTTCAGACTTGTATTTTTTTCATAGAGTCAACTGTAACTTTCCCTGGGTACCCATTAAAAGTATTTATGCAGTGAAAACCACATGTGGTGCACAATATTAGTGTTGCTGCTGCTGGGTATAGTACTTTCAGTGTTGGGTTAAAAGCAGATTTCTAAAAGTATTGGGAAATAAATACAAAATAAACTGAACATCTTTGAGCATGATCTCATCTCAGAGCTTCAAACCAGTTTGGAGCCAGTTTTGGGAGATTTACCAACGTAAGTGCAAGGTTACTGTCCAGTGCAGCAGGACAGCTGGCATCCAGTGCCTAGGGTAAAGGAAACAGGAGCTCATGTAATAGGCTCTTGCTGCTGTGATCAATAGATAACAAGAATGATAGTGTTATTGAGATTAAATAACCTGACATACATAGTGCAGGCTCTACTGCTTTTCTGAATTAAATTCTTGCTTTGAATTCAACAGTGCTGTTGAAACAGAGTGATCTTGAAAACAAGGAATCCATTGTCTGCTACTCTGATAGGAATATTTCTTGAATAAACATTATTATGATCTATGTTAAAATTTTGAGGGGAAAAAGAGATTTATGCTCAGTAAACTAACAGTTTTACTTGCAAATTATACTTACATATTTCTTTTGTCTTACTGCTAATCTGAAAGTTGTCAGTTTCTGATTCCAGCTTGTGGGTTTTGCTGCATCTTCCTCCCTGCCATTATGCTAAACAAGTTGCATTGCTTAGTTACGTTAGTATTATTTCCCTTACCTCTGACTATTCTTAATGCTTCTCTCTGAAACCCATCCCCTCATGTACTATGCAAAGATATTATTTGCAACATAGTTCAACTTCCTCTTTTAGCATTGACAAATTCTGGAACTATTTAGGGTGTTATCATGGGCCTCACCATGTAAAACTGGGTTGGATTTATTTGCTTTTCTAATAGGCTAAAATGAGCAGAAGTTTGAGCAGCTTGCAGGGCCATCATTCCAGAATTTTTCACCCTGACTCTTTTCTGAACATCTGTTGTGCTCACAAGCAAGTGACGTGAGCATAACCAGGTTTTCAAGGGACATTGAAAGAATTCCACATAGCCACACTAGTGGCATTTGTTGTAGACAGACATAAAGTGAGTGGGTGGATTGAATGTAGTTTAGGATGTAGGTTTATTTAAAAAAACAAACTCTGTTACTCTGTTCCTGACTCTTTAAGTCCTCAGAAATGATTAAGTTGTAGACATATTATTGTTTTATATGTACTCTTCTGTAGAAGAGATTGTAATATTGTGTAATTATGTTAATGTCTATCTGCCTAAAATAAACTGGTATTTGACAATTCCTCTGGGCCTTCATTCTTCCACCAGGTTCTCTTCTCTCTTGATTATGGAGAACTCTGAATCAGTTCTCAATACTTGTGGTCAGGAGTACTATCTTTATTAAAGTTATCATATATCTCATGGATTTTATTTTTTTCTTAGTTACAGAATTTATACACAAAGGAAAAGCTAATGAATACAACATTGTAAATGATAAACTATTTCAATGACTTCCAATTAAAATTCAGGAGGCAAAGTAATGTATTTTCTGTCAGAAAGAACTTATACCTTCTGACATTAGACTAGATATGGATTTGCATGCAGATGCTTCATCATGTTAATGGTGATGATTTCTCAGTCTGCCAGGGTCTTTAACTTTGTACAGAAATAAGTTTGACGCTCATGACATTTCCTCCTATTACTATTCTACTGCAGTTAAGAACATATAACTGCTTCTATCCTAACCTTTAAATTAAGGATGTAATCAATTATGGGGGTTCTCATAATCAAATTAAAGTAATGTAGCCTTTAACACAGGTTAACTATTCCATATATACATTATAGCAACACACAGAAGCGTCAGTTATTTTTTTCTTTGTTTGTGTGTTATCCTCCTTAAGTCTCTTGTTTTGGAACTCAGGAGTTCAAAAAACTCAGGAAAGACTCATAACCAGTCCCTTTTACACTATGCATGTATAATAAATTGTTTTCCATAATACAGGCAGAGGATCTTGAAAATCACTTCTCTGAGTGTTGCTTGAGCAACTCAGCAATTACAGTAAGGTTTTAAATAAATAAACAGTTCATCATAGATTTGATATTTAGTTATGTAGATTCTGATGTTCTGGCCATTTTCAAGACAAAATTAATCTGGGTAAACAATAGTATAGGAACAGGAGACTCAGTGAGTATGTGTCTTTGTATATTGCAATTTGTCTGTTATGAATTTACTACCACAAAAGTACCAAAAATATGATTTAAATGATACCCATCATTTGGACTATTGGACTTGGTGGTTAGAGCAGTTAAGACTAAAATGCATCACATCCTTATTAAGAAATTGTTCTGTATCTAATTTTCTTTTGGAAAAAGGGGTAGGAATAATAATAATCTGAGGTAGTGTTTAAAAATGGTGCATACTGTCTCACTGGAATATCTAAATTGCTTCCTTGGTCACTAAAAATCAAACTTAACCAGTTGAAAGATAGAGAGAAGTCTTGTTTATAGCTCCACCTGTAAAAAATGGGGGAATTGCATATGTATACAAAGACCTAGTACAAAATTATAGAAGTCTTATAATTAAAGGACTGTTTGAAAACACATCTGTTCAAAAAAATGCTGTATTTTCTGTTCCACTTGCTGATCAAAGCAGTAACATCAAACATAGCCCTGGGGCATAACTTTCATTTACCAATACCTAAATGATCCTCAAGCAATCAGCATAACATTTGTGAACGTAATGGGTAGAGGCCAACATCTTTCATTCGTAGTATTTTTTGAAATTAAGTCCCCTGTCAGCACTTGAAAATATTCAAAGTCACAATCAAATTAATTGAAAGGTCAAGACATGACCTCCCAGGATCTTTTTCAGTCATTTGACTGGATACATGTTCAGACCATGCAATGGCATTGAAATTACTTATTATTATTGGATTTATTGCTTTCTACAACCTGAATGATAGGCTGGAAAATGATTAACATTGTAGCTGAAGGTGATCCATTCTGCTTCTTAGATGTAAATCACTGTGAGCACACAAGGTCTTCAACAGTTTCAGAAAAAGTCACTAAGTACTAACTCAAAATTGTACATAAAACCTATGAAGTTTCTTTACTCCCACAAATAAGAACCACTAATAATGCTTGTCCAATCAGTAAGGGTAATATCATTAACATATCAACTCAGACAATGTTGATTTAACAGTCACTGCATCTTTCCTCCTAATTGCCTAGGTATCATCATCTTGTTTATATTTACTTAACATAATCAGTGGACCTGGAAAGTGCATAGATGTAGAATTGTCCTTCAGAACAAAGTAAAAACACATTTTTAATTGACACAAAGAGACATATAGCTCTTAAAAATGTTGATTTATGACCTAAAGTCTGTTCAAATATTTACTTTATAAATCAAAGAAAGCCTGTAACAAATAGATTCATGGCAAGATTTGTTGATTAATAGTGAGAAAAGATCAGAAAAATGGCTGATGAACGTGTAATCATAGAATCATAGAATCATAGAATGGTTAGGGTTGAAAGGGACCATAAAGATCATCTAATTCCAACACCCCTGCCATGGGCAGGGACACCTCCCACTAGACCAGACTGCTCAAGAATCC
This sequence comes from Piaya cayana, assembly GCA_013389865.1. NCBI lineage: Eukaryota > Metazoa > Chordata > Aves > Cuculiformes > Coccyzidae > Piaya > Piaya cayana. Next base: position 126,111 of record WAAB01015793.1, read on the forward strand.
ATATAAACTGGCCTTGAAAAGTTTCAGAAAGAGATATCTACAACTTCCCCGGACAACCTATTCCAGTGGCACACCACCCTCATCGTGCAGAGGTTCTTCCTAATGTGTAATTTAAATCTTCCCTGTTCAAATTTATAGCCATTCCCCCTCAACCTATTACTACATGACCTGCTTTCCAGCTTTCTTTTCCCTCCCCGGCTTTCTTGTGGGTCTCTTTCAGGAAATGGAAGGTCACTATAACGCCTCCCTGGAACCTTCTCCTCTCCAGGCTGAACAATCCCAACCCTCTCAGCCTGTCCTGATAGCAGAGGTACTCCAACCCTCTGATCATCTTTGTGGCCCTCCTCTGGACCTGTTTCAACAGTTCCATATCATTCTTGTGTTGAGAATTCCTGAACAGGACACAGCACTCCTGTAAGATGTCATGAGAGCAAAGTAGAGGAGCAGTCATCTCCCAAGATGCTTCTTTTGATGCAGCCCAGGATACCATTGGACTTCTGGACTCCGAGTGCACATTGCCAGCTCATGTCTACCTTCTCATCAGTCAGCACCCCAAATCCTTCCCCGCAGGGCTTCTTTCAACCATGTTGTCCACCATCCTGTGTTGAAACCATGGATTGCCCCAACCCAGATGTGGGGCCTTTCAATTGGCCTTGTTGAATGTCATGAGGTTCACACAGGTCCACTTCTCCAGCTTGTCCAGGTACCTCTGGATTACATCCCATCCTTCTGGTGTGGCAACTGCATTGCTCAGCTTTGTGTCATCTGAAGATTTGTTGAGGATGCACTCAATCACGCTGTCTATATCATCAATGAAAATATTAAACAGCACTGGTACCATTATGGAGCCCTGAGGGACACCACTTATTGCAGATCTCCATCTGGACACCAAGTCATTGACCATTGCTCTCTGAATGTGACTATCCAAATATTTCTTATGTATAGTGAGATTATATTCGAATTACTACCCATTTTTATAAAAACAAGAGCTTACGCATAGTCTGTGTAATTGCTGTTGCACCAGAATAAATGACATCTGAGTTAAACTTGCTTTGCTCTGGTCTAAATCTTATAGATCTCATGGGAAGTTACACTGGTTGTCTAAATCTGTATGACTTTGCAATACCACATAGTTCTTCAAACCTTTTATGGTTCCTGCAATATCCTGAGGAATATTTTCATTTTTTTCATTTCACGTTGAGAATCACCTGCCACATGATATGACATAATGTCAGGTTGTTGCCATTTCAGCAATTTCTTACATAGACTGTGCAAAATAATAAGATTTCACTAAAACGAAATGTGTCTTTTAACCTTCGTGGTTAAGAGACTCGATGTATATCAACACTTGTGACTTTGACTTGATTTTATCTTGTATAAAATTATTCTTTGCTACCATAAAATACCTGTTTTTTTAAAAAAACAGGACATCAGGAAAAAAAAAATAAACAACTATTATCATTATTACCGTAAGAAGATATATGTCACAATTTCCATTAGCAAACTACACACTGTTGATTCAAACCACTCACTTGTGGTTTAAGAGCACTGATGTCTCTTAATGAATTTTTTAGTACATTACTGATTTATACAGATACAACTGTGCCTGCATTGCCATCTTGATGGTTGATTCTGGTCATAGATGTTGTATTATTGATGATTCTCAGCAAACTTAGATTGTTTTATTTTGTCTTTTCTACCCTAATTCTTAACTTTTCTGCAGAGAAAATTCAGAGGCTGGTTTAGTCTAAGCACGATCTAGATTTGAAAAACTGCCATTGTGGAGATCTGTTAGAGCAACTCCTATAGTGCTAAAAAGCTGTTGGCAGGAGGTAGCAAGGTTTCTTGCTGATGTAGCCAGGAAGATTTTCAGCTATTTAAAAAAAAAAAAAATCAGAGGAAAAACCAGATATTGAGGATGTGTTCTAGGCAAAGAAAGAAGAAAGTGATTGTTGTAACAAATACTTAATTGAAAAATAAACCAGTGGGAACTATTTAAAGAATGACAATTTTTCTTCAGTGAAAAATAAGGCACAGATTTTGACTGGAGTGTTACTGAAAATGTATATGTTTGACCTACTTTCTACGATTTGACTTTGCAAAGGAACGTATTTATATTCTTACATGTAATATAGTCTCACAAAGTTAATGCAATGCCTATGATAATGTGATGGCTGAATCTCAGAGGGCAGAATTGTATTTTTATATAGGTTTGGGTTGAACTCTTGTCATTGACACAATTATGATTTTCCTTGATGTGTACCTGAATGTGTAGATATAGGCCACATAAATGACTGAGTGCTATAAAAAGAAATAATTTATCTTACGTCTTTGGTGTCTTGTATGAAATCTTTTTGCCAGAATGTATAGAAAGCATTTAAAGGCACATCTTGTAAAGAATATGTCAGATAAATTGATTTTTTTGTCTATCTGCATTAGCTACTTCATAGCTTAACTTTCTTTTCCAGAGGATTACTTCAATGTGACTTTTATTTTTTGTATACAACAGTTAAAATGACCTAAGTGAAGAGATGGGGCTATTACACTGCATTGTAACTAGAGTGGGCTGGGATTCTTTGGAATAAATGTTTGCATGTTTTAAAAAATTAATAGTATCAAAAATATATATCACATTAATTTACATGAAGATTTTTTGGAGACAAAAAAATCATAGTTATCAATCTAAAAGTTAATTCTAGAATGTCTAAGAGTACTCTCATGAGAAGGATAAAATATGTAAAAAATGAGAGATTGGAAAAGCTCTAAGTTCTACCCCACCACCTACTGCTATTCTCTAGATATGTGCACAAAACCCCTATCCCACAGAAAGTACGTTTCCTTTAAGTGTCTGGTCCTGCTGCACCACAAACCATTCACCCACAATAAATGATTGCATGAAAGTTCCTAGAGGTTTAGTTCCTTCTTTTTTACAGGTATTGAAGTGGAAAATACCTATTCAAAGGCAGCAAACTTGTTTTTTGTTGAAATTTCCCCCTGATCACTAAGAAAGCCTGAAATTGTAGCATGTGTTATGCTGTCTTTAATTATCCACCTTTGAGGATGGGAGAGTTAGGAACACTGCCCTACTGAACCTATGAAAATGTTGACTCCTCAGACAGATTACTTTATACTTACAATCCATTCAAGTATACCCTCCAAATGTGAGAAGGGACATGATGACTTTTGAGCCAAGATCAATTGCCTTACCACTGCAAAGTAGGTGATTGGACTGGTCAGGGAACACACTTAAGGGACAGGATGTTCATCTGCTGTCTTCTCTACCAAGCTGCTCCTTAATTCCAGTTCTGGAATCCTCAACACAAGAAGGATACAGAACTGTTGGAACAGGTCCAGAGGAGGGCTACAAAAATGATCAGAGGGTTGGAACACCTTTGCTATCAGGACAGGCTGAGAGAGTTGGGATTGTTCAGCCTTGGGAAGACTCCAGGAAGATCTTGTAGCAGCCTCCAGCACCTGAAGGGGGCCTACAAGAAAGCTGGGCAGAAATTTTTTACAAAGGCATGTAGTAATAGGATGAGGGGGAATGGCTGCAAATTGAAAACAGGAAGACTTAGACTAGAAGTTCTTCACAATGACGGTAGTGTGCCACTAGAAGAGTTTTCCCAGGGAAGTTTTGGATGCCCCATCCCTGGAAGTGTTCAAGGCCAGATTAAAAGGCTCCTTCGGTGGCCTAGTCCAGTGAGAGCTGTCCCTGCACATGGCAGGGTGGTTGGAACCAGGTAATTTTTATGGTCCCTTCCAACCCAGCCCAACCCATTCCATTATTCATTCTATGATTCAATGATTAATTCAGGCATGGTTCTTCAGCAGACCTTTTGTCAGTCTCAATCAAAAAGTAACATGAATAAGTAAGAGGATGAGCTCTAGGAGAATCTTTAAGTGACTGAGGTACTCACTGGGTTGCAAAGAAATCTTTGGGACCTCTTTTCAGTCTATTGGACATTGGTAGATGTTGTGTGCTTCTTTCAGCACATTTAAAGTTTTTAATTTTAACTTTAGTTGGAATGTGAATTGTTCACAGGATGAAAAAATTATTACTGTTTCTAAGTCATCAAGACTTTTTGTTCCAGTCAGTCTCTGGTGGTTCATGGTTGTTTAGTGATAAGATTTAGGAGTGAACAGGTAGGTTTGGACTTCCTTTCCAGCCTAGAGATTCTATGGTTCTGTAAGGTATTAGGACTATCAAAAGCACTGTTTGTGTGAAGTGAATGATGGTCAATCCGTTGGAAGCAGGATGAAGAAAGCAATCTGGTAGATTCTATGGACTTTTAAATAGTTCAGAAATGTGATAATTGTTTTTAAATGTCAATTTTCCTTCAGGTAGTTTGTGTGTACATGTGCTCAACTTTATTAAAAATATACAAATATTATTCTGTAATAGCTTTTGTTTGTCTATATCCTATTCTTAAAATCAAATAAATCAAGAAATTAAGAAATAAAAATTGTTTGGTGATTTTAAAATCAAGGGTTGCCTGTTTCTATACCTTCCCCCACACCCAGGGGGGAAGTAAATGTTCACATTAGTTCAATTGTTGGCATTTCATATATTTTACACTGGAGTCACAAGTATCTGAGCATCTTCAGTAATATATTCTGACATTTCTGCCTTCTAACCACCAAGATTTAGAAACAAATCACTGCTATCTCTGCGACAGAGTGGACTGTATCCTGCACAAAGTGTATATACTGAAGCTTCTTTAGTGTGAGACTTAATATGAGACAAGGCTGGAGGGTAGGAACATATGGTTACCCCATGAAGCCATTTATAAGTGGCAGTTCTTTTTCGTATCACATCTGTGGCGGTATCAGATGGGGCTTTTACTGGGTCTTTCTCGCTCCCAGAAGAGCAAGCTCTCATGCTCCAGATGTCAAGCACAAAAAGAGCAGACTACTCCCTTCTCTGACCCCCCTTCCGCCCCTCCACTAATTCTATGGTGTTCCTAGAACTGTCCATTAAGAATAACCATTGGTAATAATGATCATGAAATGACAGAGTTTTTAATTGTTGGTAAAGCACATCTACTACCTTGGACTTCCACAGGGTAGACTTTGGCCAATTTAGGAGATTGATTGACGGTGTCCACTGGCAGGCAGTCCTGAAAGGCAAAGAAATCCCGGAACCCTGGATGTTCTTTAAAGTATAAGTCTTTAGGATGCAAAAGTAGGCTGTCCCCATGTGCATGAAGACAGGCTGGCAAGGAAAGAGAACAACCTGGCTGAACAGAGCTTTCTGGCTTGAACTCAGGAAAAAACAGAGAGTTTATGACCTTTGGAAGAAGGGTCAGGCAACTCAGGAGGACTACAAAGATGTTGTGAAGTTATACAGGAAGAAAATCAGAAAGACCAAAGCCCAGTAGGAATTTAATCTATCTGAGGAGGTGAAGGATAATAAAAGAAGTTTCTATAAATGTATTAGTAGCAAAAGGAAGTCTAAGGAGAACTTTCAGCCTTTATTAGACTTGGGGGAAACATAGTGACAAAGGACAAGGAAATGGCTGAGGTACTTAATCATTCTTTTCCTCAGTCTTTAATAGTAAGACCAGTTGTTCTTCTAGGTAGCCAGTCCCTTGAGCTGGAAGACAGAAATGGGGAGCAGAATAAGGATCACCGTATTCCCAGAGGAAAAGGTTGGCAACTTGCTACACCACCTAAACAAGCACAAGGCTATGGGGGTGGATGACATCTACCTGAGAGTACTAAAGGAACTGGCAGAAATGCTCACCAAGCCACTTCTCCTCAATTATCAGCAGTCCTAGCTAACTGTGGAGGTCTCAGTTGACTGGAGTTTAACAAAAGTGGTGCTTATTTATAAGAAGGGCTGGAAGGAAGATCTGAGAAACTACAGCCTGACCTCAGTCCTGAGGAAAGTTATGGAGCAGATCATCCTGAATACCATGATGTGGCACTTGCAGGACAACCAGATGATGAGACCCAATCAAAACAGGTTCAGGAAAAGCAGATCCTGCCCAACTAACCTGATCTCATCCCATGACAAGGTGACCGGATGACCCACTTAGTGGGTGAGGGAAAGCCTGTGGATGTTGTCTACCTAGACTTGTGTAAAGCCTTTCACACCATTCCCCACAGCAATCTCCTGGAAGAAATGGCTGCTAGTCACTTAGGCAGGCATAGTCTTCCCTGGGTAAAAAACTGTCTGTCTGGTTGGGCCAGAATAGGGTGGGTTAGGTTGAATAAGGTTGGGTGAATAGGGTTAAATCTAGCTGGCAGCTGGTCAAGAGTGGTGTTCCTCAGGGCTCAGTGTTGGTACCAATTCTGTTTAATATCCTTATCAATGACCTGGATGAGAGGATTGAGTGCACCCTCAATAAGTTTGCAGATGACACTGAGTTGTGCTAAGTGCTTGAGAGTCTGGAAGAGTCTGGACAGGCTGCATCGATGGGCCAATAACAACTGTATGGAGTTCATCAAGGCTAAGTGCCCAGTCCTGGGAGTATTTATCTCCCAAAATGAGCATTGGTTTTGGTCAGTTTCAGTTTTTGCTTTAGATGGCCCCTGATTTGACTTCGGTAAATCAGCTCTCTAATATCTTGTTTGGTTCCTAAAAACAGATATACTGAAACAATATATGTCCATGGAGTATTAACTAACTTAATATCTCCATAAGGAGCATGAAACTTCAGAGTTTAACTTTGGCTTCGAGATAGATCTTCTGTGGTGTAAATTAATTCTTCTCTGCCTTCAGTGACTTGCACAAATTTACAGTAGCTGAACATACAACCTTACACTCAGAGCCAATTTGTCCATGAGAGATACAGACAGCTCTGTGGAATGAAATGCATTTAGATTTTGCAGTTCTTCTCCTGATCTTTTTATTCATTCATTTCCTTTTGCATCTTGGTGCTTTTGGGAATGAGGCAAGAGGAACAGCAGTTAAGCTTCATTCAGTGGAACTGTAGACTACAATGGCTATTCGTATATTACAAATCTGCAGCTTTTATGTATACGTTCTGTATGTACTGCAGGGCTGAATTATGCTCACACATCACTGTACTTTTATTCTCAATTTGCATCCATAAACATATCTCTATTTGAAAACAAAATACAATTTAATATACACACAAGTGATAATAATCCATAACTTAAGTGGCATCTTCTTTGTTTTAATATGTGATGACACCCTGAGTTACAAGCTGGAGGTGCGGCTTATTTTTAAATTTTCTGTCTTTTGAAAATGGACTCAGTACTCATTCAAATGTGCAGGTAGGGAAATAATCTTCTGATACATTATACATGTTTTACAGATCTTTGTGTAGCAGCTTTAGACAGCAATGAGATATCAGTACACATGACAAGTTAGGGCATTTTTCACCATCTGTATTCAAAGAACTTGAGCAAATCAATGTTTGTATCCTTCTTTCTAATGAATCATCATTGTCATTTGTAGTAAATGTATTTAATCCAGATACTTTCTTCTGATTCTTAGGGAACAGATGCTTTGCCTTTGTTTAGAGCACAGACTGATGAAAATATTTATGTCTGAAGCAGCAGCATTAGATGAGCTTTTCTGAAGTATATTGTCAGAACATTTACTACTTCACATGTCTATCTTCCTTTAAAAGCAGGCAAATTCCAAAAGAATTATTTCCTTTTTTGATCATGATACTAGACAAATCTCTCTTGGCTAGATCTTTATGCACAAGTTTTAATTGAACTGTTTTGGCAATAACATTAATTTACTTATCTAACTTACTGAAGAGATAAATTGGTTTTCAGTAAAATATGGTGATATTTGTGCTTTTATTCAAAGGATGCTCTTTTATAATATCTATATCAATTGCACAACCAATTTGATTAAAACCAGCATTCCTCAAACTAATCATACCTTCTTCTTCCTGCTGAGTACACCCTAAAAATAACTACAATCTAGCAGACATAGTGTTTAATAAATCCAAAATGCCATAGTATTTCTTTATGGGAAGCAATAAACACAAAGACAGGCTACAGTATATAATCAGTTAGAATTAAGGAGCCCCTTTGCTGGAACTGATTATAGTTCTGCAAGATAATAACTGATTAAAATTGTTTCATGCCTGAGACTCTTAAAGGTATAATTCTTCATAATTTCTAACCACAGAAAACAACATTAACAATGTTAGCTGTCAATATTGTTGTAATGCTGAATTCCATGCACATGTGAACAAGCTATTGAGAAACTAGGATTATTCATTTAGTCTCTGCCTAACTCTGTGCTTACTGAGTCCCCTGTAGGCATGAAACATCTGCACCATAGTTGCTAGGAGACAGTAAAGCTATTAGTTCTGGCTGCAACAAGACCTGGGTCTATGTCTGTTAGGGCATCCCTCTACTGTGGGTAAATCCTATGTGGAAACTCCAAAAAGCAGTAAAACAATTTCAGTAAGGTAACTGGACTCAAATAAGTAAGTCCTGAAAAGACAGTATCAAAAGACAGGTTAGCATTTTGAAGTCGGGATTTAAGAGAAACATTTCTTTTGCTTTCTCTCAGAATTATTGAACAACCTTAGATTCATCAATTTGATAATAATTTTCAAACACACCTTTTCAATATGCAAAGGTATTTTATTAAAGTCCCTGATTAAAATAAAAAAGTGTTCTTATCCTTATTTGTGTGTCCTTAATCCTTTTCCCTAGAGAGTTTACTGTTTTTCACACGGACAAGTTTCTTATTGCAGCTCCAGAATCTTTTATGAAAGAAAATCAGATTTTAGCTAACCCTAATAAGATTTCTATTCTATTTCTAGTGAAATATTGATAGTAATTATTGCTACTGAAATTCTCAAATTGCCCGTGCTTTTGGTTTCTCTGTGGAAAATAAATGTGCTATTAGGATAACATAATGGGACACAGAAGGATCATAGGTTTTAAGGAAAGGATTATGCTGGATTTCTCTTACAATCTCTTACATAACACTGCCCACTGCATTTTTTTCAAGTTAATCTGAAATATGTCTAATTCTTTTGATATATCTCAAGCATAAGATTATTCTTGATTCTGTCATATATTATTTGCAATTTATTTAATGTTTCTGTTATTCGGTTTCCTCATCTGCATGTGATGCAATAATATTTCCTCCTGCACAAAATAGATATTTATTCATGACTGAGAATTTTTTATATGCCGTGGAAATTGAAAATATCTAAGAAGGAAAAAAAAAAGTATTCCTTTTTAAGATGTAATGATTATTGGAAGGAATAAAAAAAAACCCCAGAAAAGCAGTTCAAGGTTGTTTCTGGTACTTTGAAATGACAACAAACATGGATGATACCATTATTCTTTTCTCCCTGAATTTGGCAATGTTTCAGGACATATAATCTATCAGAACAACATAAATATTTCCATATAACTTGAAAATACAGTTCAAATGATAGTTCTTTCAGAGGTTTGGTTCTTCTGTCATAAAGCTAGGCGAAGATCTTGTTGGATGAATTGTTCCTATGAAGGAGATCAGAAGTGAAATTATTTTTTTTTTAACAAGCAGACAGACAAATGTTTTGTGATGTGTGAATGCTTCATTTCTATGATTTAACAACAACTGGTTGGTGACATCAAATCACATGCCATTTTATTTCAAATCAGCTGAATTCAGAAATACATCCATGTTTAGCAAACTTGTCAAGACCAGGGCAGATTCCTATAGGAAAGAACAGACACATCTGACTTAGCCTGTTATGGGAACATTGTACTTTGGGAACCTTTGCAAATCAGGGCTTAGCACAGTGCCCTACACTCTATTTTTTGTAAATTTCAAAACACTTTACAGTCTTGGCCAAACACTAATGGCTGTATTTTATCTAACCACAAACAGCATTTTGGATTAGTTCTTCTGACAGTGAGTGGATACAAAGTAGTCCATCGATCATTCTATTTTTTAAAAGAAGTATGAGGACTCAGGATTTATATAAAAATCTTGTCCAACATAAAATATCTAATTGATTTATGATTGCACTTTGAAAGGAGATGGAAATAAAATTTCTCATGTATGAATGAAGTTATTTCCATTCTGGAAACCACATTAGATAAATACATAGCTTGTGTTTCACGAGTTGTTCAGTAAGGTCTTTTGGATTTGCACTGTTTTGATATGCTACTACAAGTTCCATAAAATATTAGTAACTGTGAAAATTTTCAAGGAGAAATTAAGCAAAAAAACTTGTCCAAATGCCAAATTAATTTTCCAAAGTACAGTAAAAATAGAAATCATGTTAACTTTCTTTCTGTTGGAAGGCAAAGTATTCTTTACATTACTAGAGCTTTGAGGACAAAAGACAGAGAAATTACAGTGAGACAGTAAGATAGTTTAATTTGCTTCTTCTGCATGAACCACCCTTTTTAGGTATTGTACCAAATTATGAGTTTAAAGATATATAATCATTGATGTAATACAACAGATAGGCTGAAATAAAGTACATTAAAGTAATAGTTCACTTTAAGTGGATTATAAAGAACAAAATTTAAATAGAAAAGATTAATTTAATCTGTAGTTCACTGAGATTGTCAGACCTACACAGAAATAAATGGAATATAATGGATTTGGTACTGCTCAAATGAGTGAAACTTTTAATGTTGTGATTGCCCCACTTCAGAGTAGACAGTGCAATAGGAAGTCTAAGTTACTACTAATCTTCCCCAGATTTGAAAGGCAGTAGGCAAGTCTTTGCCACTGCATTACTGCTAAGATGATGTCACAATTTTGTGACTTTTTCTAAACAGATCTTTTTCCAATAAGATAGTCCTTTAAGCAATATTTCATGTCCTCCTTAAATAACTAAGAACTGTCAATATGTGCAAATTTTTTGCTACTAATAATCAAAAGAATCTTATCTCACTGTGTCTGGAAACTATTTTTTGCCTATATATTTTCCTGGTGCTAGGATACAATCCAAAATAATAAAATACACTTGGAAAGTATCAAAATTATATATTTTAATGAAATGTTAATGATTATTTACACATGGTGATAGAGTTTATTATTCTGTATCTGAAAAGCAATATATCTAGTTATGATTTTCTATATTACAATAGGACAGATATAATTAAATTCAATGAGAAGGAATGCATCTTGAGCTGTTCTGAATTGCCCCAGGGAATATGTTCAGAAAGAGGATCCATTTGCTGTATTAGTCTGTTTTGTAGTAGAAAAATCCCAAACCAACTTTCATGGCATGGGAAGATTCATGTTACAGGCCCACTACTATGTTTTTATTTATAGATACTGTATTCTGTTTCTCATATAAAAATCATCCCTGTATTTGCATCTGCCATCTCATCTTTATTACCAAGCTGGGGTGAGAAAGGAAAAACAGTTTATATGAACAGATATTTTTACTTCCTGGGACTTGATGACAAGCAGGCCTTTCTACACTTAGCCACACTGAAAATGCCTCAGATTTGATGGCAGTGCTTTTCTTTTTTACTTTAGAGACAAAAAAGGCTGTGGAAAGGCTGTGGATGTGGTCTTCCTGGACCTCAGCAAAGCCTTTGATAGAGTTTCTCACAGCATTCTGCTACGGAAACTGTCAGCCTCTGGTCTGGACAGGCACACGCGCTCCAGGGTGGAAAACAGTTTGGATGGCCAGGCCCAGAGAGTGGTGGGAAATGGTATTAAATCCAGCTGGAGGCCAGTCACAAGTGGGGTTCCCCAGGGCTCAGTGTTGGGTCCAGCCCTGTTCAATATCTTCACCAATGACCTGGATGAAGGTATTGAGTGCACCCTTAGCAAGTTTGCAGATGGCACTAAGCTGGGT